>CM014733.1:21279290-21408666 GCA_004329165.1 Spatholobus suberectus
TTAAACTATATTAAATAATAAATATTTTATAAAGTAAAAAATAGTAAGAATTTAGGCAACAAAAAAAATGAATATGGTGATGCCATGTGGCATCTGCCTAGGTGGCAAAACCTCCTTTATAATATAAATAATAGATGTAATAGATAGATAATAGATAGATAGAGATAGATTATAAATGCTTTAAATCATAATAAAAAATATTACCAATTATCATAAACCGCGATTATAAAATAACATTCAATAAAATTTAAAATTAATTTCTTGTATTACAATCAAATCAATTTAAGATTTAATTATTTAATTGATGAATTTAAGTAGATATACTTATAGAAAACTCCTTAATTATAATACCTTAATTATAAACATCTTAATGACTATAATGAAATATAATAATGTATTTATATGAATAAAAAAAATCTGTAAAATTTAGGTGAGAAAAGAATGAATATAGTGTTGCCATGTGACATCTTTTTATTATTTAACCTTCTTTTATTACAGAATAGATTTTACTTCAATTACAATGATTCACTGCAATTTTTTACAGTTTAATTACAATTAAAACTTTACACTACAATTATAATCTGCACAGTATATATGCAAATAATTAAAATCCAACAAGCAAAAATTTAAAAAAAAAAACAGTAGGGCAAAATTATAAAAAAATAAAAACAGTAAGAAAAAATTAAAAACAGTAAGTAAAGAATTAATAAAAATTAAACAGCCCACAAATTATGAAATCTAAAATTAAAAAATTAAAAAAAGTGGGTATAAAATTATAAAAATAAACTTGTAAGAAAAAATAAAATAATAAGAAAAAAAAAAAAGAGAGAAAAAACCAGTAAAGGAAAATTAAAAAAATAAGAAAAAGACAGTTAGCAAAGAATAAAAAAAAAATTAAACAGAACTAACATGAATGAAAATCAAAAAAAAATCAAAAAAAAAACACAAATATATTCCAAAATCAAAAAATAAAAAAAAAACATCAAGTAAAAAAATAAAAAAGTTAAATAAGAGTAAGAAAAAACAGTAAGCAAATAATTAAAAAATAAAAACAAAAGAAAAAAAAAAAGCAATAACAAGGCAAATCAAAAAATTAAAAAGAACTATTATTAATTATTCAATATACAATTCATAAATAAAAAAAAAATAATTAAACAAAGCTAACACTAATTATTCAACACCGAGTAAATACAATCCAAATATACAAATTAAACCTCCACAAATTGGACAATCCAAAAATTTTTAAAAATTAAAAAGTAAATAAAAATTTAAAAACTTGTAAGCATAGAAACAATAAGCAAATAATAAAAAGATAAGAAAATAAAAATAAAAATAAAAACGATTACCAAAAAAATAAGAAAAAATAATAAACAAGATAAAAAACTGCGAGCAAAAATTAATACAATATTAAATAATTATTCAATATACAACAATCGATATATAATTCATAAAACAAAAAAAAATTATACAATGTAAACCAAAATTGATAAACAATAACCAAACAAGTAAAAAACTAATTATTATTTTTAAAAAAATATATACCGTGAGTCTAGAGGTTGCAACAATGTTGCATACAGAGAGAGAGATAGAGAAAGGTGAGACAGATGAAGAAGGGTGGCGACACATGCATAAGAGGAGGGAGAAAAACAAGAGACGGAGAGGCACAACACATGCAAACAGAGGGATGGAGAGAAGCGAGAGAAGGAAAGGGGCAAGAGGGTGGCAACACATGCAAAAGGGAGGGGTAGAAAGAATGAGGGAAGGGTAGGGAAAAATGAAAAGGGAAAGAAGTGTCACTTATATAATTAAGCCTGACCAACCAAATATATTAGTTACTAAGATAGTCATAAATTGCTTAACCTTGAAATTGTTGCCGATTCGATTTCTATAAAGTTATTATAGAAGCCCAAATGTTAGGGTTTAGTGACCAACAACATATCAGTCGCTAATAGTAAATGTTTTTATCGCTAAACGACACAACATTAGGGCACATTTTAGTTATCATTGCCAAATCGATTGCTAAATGGCAAGCACTAGTATGAAAGCAAATATTCGGTCACACAAATGGTTGCCATAAGGTTAACACATTTGACATGAAAAACTTGTCATTTAATAACATGTTTAGCGATCAACTGTGTTTGCAAGGTGATTGACCAATCTAGTGTTTTTTACCAACTATTTATTGAAATAGGTTTGTTTTGAAACAAATTACAAGCATGAGGCTGTTTTGAACTACTAGCGGTCATTTTCTAATGATTTTTAAAATTGCCAAAAAGTGAATCGCTAGTATTGTGAAAAACCATTAGAAAATAATAGGCAATAACATACAAGTACGGTGACAAAAAATGACAGCTAGTAGATCAAAACAACACCATACTAGTACTTTGTTTCAAAACAAACCCATTTTAGTGAATAGTTAGTAAAAAACATCAAATCGGTCAATCACCCGTGTTTGCAATTATTTTTATTAGTTGCTTAGGCAATCACTAAATAATTGCAAGTTACCAAAAGCTTTTCAGTTACAACCTAGTCACTATTAGTGATAGATATTGTTTGGTCGCTAAATTCACTCTCTATATTGTCCTTTTTTCTTATAGTGGTTCTTGTACTTATCAATCGCATGACAAATAAGTCCTTCTGTTGTAATGTTAACTAAATTTGGAGAATAAATTAATCATGAAATTGATAGATTTAGAGACTAAATAGCGTTAAAGTTGACATATTTAGAAACTAAATTATATGCATACAAATTTTTAGGAATTAATTCAACATAAATTGGTGCTTTCATAGACTAAATTATAAATGAATTTATTAGAATACACTAATGTGTAAATGTGTTTATATTGTCCTCTACTTATAGATTATTCTACAATAAAAATTGTTGACTTTGTACTAATTAATTTATGATAGTTTATAATTAATTGATAGTATAAAATATTTATATTTATCGTATATCAAATTTATACTCATCCACCCTATATATTAAATGAGAATAACTATCTTGAACGAGAGCGATTTTAGCTGCTATTCTTCAACAAGAGCGTTTTTAGCTATCATTTTTTAATGAGAACATTTTTAGAAAAAAATTTAACCTTTTATCTCTTTCAATTTATCATTTTCAATATTTTTAGTTCTAAATTGACTTTTAATATTTTTTTAAAAGAAATTATCAATAATTAAAATTAACATTAATAATTGTTATTATAAATTTAAAATATAATCTACATGTTCAAAAACATTTATTTATTACAAATTTTAATTATAATATACTTTATATATTTAGAAGTATTATTTATTATAAATTTAAGTTACATAAATAAATATTTATTCTATGCAATACACAGGTTAACATGCTAATTATATATTTACTCTTAAATTTGTATGTTAGCATTTTAGCTTGCTTATAAGACAATGTATCCGTATGATATTTAATTAAGTTTCTTTTCTATTATTATTGTGTTGTTTGAAATTTTTCTATATTTATGTATTTGATATTTCTTAAAAGTGATTTATATATTTTCAATATATGCAATATTATAACATTTTTCTTGTTACCATTTTGTAGGTATGAAACATCTATCGGCTTTGTTGATGTTTTATAGCATCTATAGGTTATATATTATAACCTAGCTGGTTACGGAATCTCTCCTCCCAATCACGTATCCATAAGACTCGAATCTAGCTAGAACCTTACTTAAGATATGTGAGTCCATTTCCATTTGAACCAACCTAATGTTGGTGCAATATTATAACATTATTTAAAACTATGTTCGATTAATTGTTAGTTTTACAAAGAATATTTATTATCATTAAATATAATATGATTTAAAAATATTGACAAATATTATAATTTAATATTGACATATATTATCTGAACTTCAAAGAGATTAGTTTCTTTTTTTTGGAATATTTATTATAGAGATATTATTTTTTATTCTTTGACAGAGTATGATATTTTGTTTTGATAAAACTAGTATTTTAACTTGTACAATGCACAAGATAATTTTTTTTGTGTAAATAAAATTTATAATAAATAAATATTTTTGGTATATAAATTATATTTTTAATAAATGACTAAATATTTTTGAAAATATAAATTATATTTTAAATTTATGATAAATAATTAATATTGTGATGTAAGGTTATTTTTAATTATTTCTAATTTTAAAAAAATATATTAAAATTTAATTCAGAAATAAAGATGCAAAAGATATATTGAAAGAGATAAGAGGTTAAGATCAAAAATTCCTTCAAACCCTTTCATTGAAGGAAAACTCCTAAAACACTTTTGAAGAATGACTTATAAAAACGCTCTCGTTTAAAATAGCTATTCTAATTTATATATATAAATGATATATTAATTTAAGTTTGAATAATTGTTATTAAATGGAAAGAGATAAAACTAACTTTTAAAGTTAGTTTTTCTCTCATTAATTATTTTAAATTAATTAAAAGGTAAAATTTGTTAAATCTAACATTCACACAACATGTTGTCGGTCCAAGCGGAACTAGACTCCTTATAAGCAATATTTTGGGTTTGAGCCTTATAGATGGAAAAAAACATAGTTGGGAGAGGAGACCCTACTAAAGTGACCAACCAGGTTCTCTGGTTAAAATTAGTTATCGACAAAGTCAGTAAATACTTTACACCAATAACATGCTGACCCAAAAAAACTAAACATTCACACTTCAATGAAAACTTACGATGTGTGTGTGTTAAGGGTAAGCGTGTGTATGTGTCTGTTAAATCCAAATCATGACTTTATAAAAGTTTGTGTGTTGAATCCAAATCTTGACTTTATAAAACAGAAAGGCTAACTTCAACTTAACCAACCTAATGAACTAATCCCGTGTCGATAATGGCAAGGTATTTTGAATGTATAGTTTTCTGTAAATCAAGAAAACCTTTACCACGAAAATCTTATATAAGGTGTTATAAACACATTATATGCATTTATATGTCACAATATGTAAGGAAAATACGATATAAATGTGTAAATAAAATCAAGAAAGATACATAATTAAATTGATTTATCATATAATTATTAAAATAAAAGTATTACATAGATTTTAGGATTATTTTTTAATGTACTAGTCCCTAGACTTTGTTTGATTCTAATATTAAAAAATTATTCAATTTTTTAAAAACAAAAGAATAGAAACATGTTTGGGTAATTGTTTTTTGCGTACATATTTTGAAAATTATTTCTAAAAGTACAATTCTGAAAAGAATAAAGAAACAATTTATAGACACTTTCGTATTTTTATTTTTAAGTCTGATGATATTCTCATACTATATAACACTTTTTCTTTTATCCCATATGCGTAATCTATTGATGTTGATGTATCATGTATTAAAAACTATTTTTGAGCTTTTTTAAACAACCATTTTTTTTTCGTTTATAAAAACTATATTAAAAATTTAAAAATTGTGTTGAAACAAGTTTTGAAAATAAAAAACAGAGAAACATTTCAAATAAGTCCTTAGTATTGCACTTCATAAATAAAAAGGGTAAAATTAATGTGATTTTGTATTATTTTTTTGTGTATAATGGCAGTATAACAATGTTAAACTTAGGACTTTGTATAAACTATTCAAACCCTCCAACCACTAAACCAATCCTTGTAGGTATATGTGATTTTATATTAGTTTCTCATCTGATGATGGCGAAATTTATTAATTATAAAGTAAAATAAAATTCTTACTATATTACAAGATCTTTGAATTTTGGATCCCCTGTTTCTAGTGGAAATTACTTAATCTAATGATTATTATGCATTATTGCTCTTTAAAAAACTCTTTTTGTTCTTTGTGAAGTGTTCATCTAGATGAATTATATTTTAAACTATCCTTAAGAAACATGAAAAAAGATAATATAAAAAAGGTAAGATTCATATCTTTATGTATACATTACGCTATATGCATGATTTCATTCATAAATATATCTCTTCGCTTTCAATGTTAACATGATTCTACAGCAAAATTTAATTGAATAATGCTACTCACATTATCACATACACATCCTTTTACATGTGTATAATTTTTAATAGGATCAAATATGTTGAATGTTATAGTGGTTATATTTTTAGTTTCTATATATTTTTTAATTTTTTATCCCTGTAATGTTCATCGTCACTTATTTGGTTCTTGCCATGATTTGTCGTTAACAACATGGATGGAATCAGATTTAGATGATTGGGAGGACCAACTATAAAAATTTATTAATAAATATATAAACATTAAATTTCATACAAAATATTCAAATTATGTGTTTTTCAAAATAATTCAAAATCATAGAATAGAAAATATATTTACACATAAAATAAAATAAACAGAAATTTTTTTAAAGACCTTTCGGGGTAATTTTTCAAAATAATTCAAGATTATATAATAGAAAATAATTTTTTTAATAAAAATTGGTATATGTTAACCATAATTTATTTTACAAAAAGATCAATTAATTATGTTGGAAAAATCTATTAAACTAGAATGAATTGTGTTGGTCACCAAATTATCTTTTACAACAATAGTAGCCTCCAATCATTGAAAAAGAATTTGTTGTTAAATTGTTAGAAAGTAAGAGAAGAAGAATGTTGTGTTGTGGCAACAGTCCTTGCCCTAAAAGCAAATTCTAACAGACTTTTTTGTGCCTCATTTTCAATTTGTTTTCCTAAGGTTTACAAAGTAGTGAGTTTGGGCCAAGCACTCGAAGTTAAAAGCACGTTAAAGCCTTACAAACAATAACAAGAAGAACAAAGACGAGGGGAAAAAACAAAGAGATATACAAAGAATAATCCTAAGAATAGATAATATTTGATGGTGTATTTCAAAGTTCATGTTGTCAATGTTTTTTCAAATGCATTTTTTAAAACAAAACGTGTTTGGTTAAAATGGAGTTAAAATGGTTTTTAACTCAATTTTAAAATACTTTTACATTCATTTCAAAAAAAAAAATGATTTGTGAATTTAGTTTTAAACACACTCTTACTACATTTGACAACGACCTATTGGGAAATGCCAACATAATTTTCCTCTTCCGTGAACTCAAAATAGGCACTAAGCGGAAATGTAGAATAACAAGACCAAAATTTTTTAGCGTGGAAAACCTTTTTAATGTGAGTAAGAAAAAAACCACGTGACCGTAAGCCTCTTAAAACTTCCATTATAACAATAATGGGATTACAGGAATACAACAATAATGTATCTTCAATTTGTAGATACAACTCTCACAAATTGACTTACTAATTTCTCTCTTAGAAACTCTCTCTATGGCTCTCTATTTTGCTCTCACTCTCTTTGTGAGGATGTGCCAATGCTTCTTGCTTATGTGTTCTCCAATGTGGGTCTCTCCATCTATTTATAGAGGAGGTTTGCACTTGGTGCAGTTAATGCACCGAAGATAATAGTTGGAGGTTAAAGAATTTTTCAACCTTTTGCACCATTTTTCTTTGCATTGTTTTCAATTTTTACATTGCTTGGTAAATTTTCAAAACCACCAATTGTTGCATTCACATTTGTTTTGGCTAAACCCCACAATTCTCCCCCTCCAACCAAAGGGGAAATATCTTTGGATCAATTTAAGGTTGATGCGAAGCCAGCAACTCCTTTACAAATTCTAACTTATCTTTTGTCAGAGCTTTTGTCATCATATTTGCCTCATTGTCATTGGTGTGGATCTTCTCAACTCCTAGCTATTTACTTTCCAACACATCAGGTATCTAGTGATACCTCACATCGATGTGTTTTGACCTTGAATGAAATGTTGAGTTCTTGCTGAGGTGAATTACGCTCTAACTATTGCAATAAATAACACAACTTTCCAACTCTTGGCCTAACTCTTGTAGGAACTTCTTCATCCACAGGGTCTCCTCACAACCTTTAGTAATTGCAATGAACTTCATTTCTGTGGGGCTTAAAGCAATGCACTTTTGTAGTTACGATTGCCATGAAATAGCTCCCCCGTAAAAGTAATCAGATATCTTGATGTAGATTTCCTTGAATCTATATCTCCTACCATATCTGCATTTGAATACCCGAGAAGCATTAAATTTCCTTTGCCAAAACATAAGCAATTTTTGGTAGTTCCCCTCAAATACCTTAGTATCCATTTCACAGCATTCCAATGCTCCTTTCTTGAGTTTGATAAGAATCTACCTATAACTCCTACAACATAAGCAATTCCTGGTCTTGTATATACCATTGCATACATAAGGCTATCCACTATAGAAGAATAAGGCACATTGCTCATTTCTTCTTTTTCTTCTTCATTCTTTGGACATTGTGTTTTACTAAGTTTGAGATGGCCAAGTAATGGGACATGCACAGGTTTGGCATTATGCATGTTGAACCTTTCAAGAACTTTCTTGATATAGTCTTTTTATGACACCCATAACATCTTTCTAGACCGATCTCTGATGATCTTCATCCTAAGAATCTTTTTATCGCACCTAAATCTTTCATGGCAAAAGATTTGCTCAATGCTTTCTTGAGAGCATCTATCTTTATCTTATCTTTCCCAACAATTAACATATCATCAACATACAATAGAAGTATGATGGATTCACCATTCTTATAGTTTTTCACAAACACATAATGGTCTGTGGAGGTCTTCTTGAAATTGTGTTGGGTCATGAAGAGATCAAATTTTTTGCACCATTGTCTTAGATCTTGTTTTAAATCGTAGAGGCTTTTTCTGCAAGCAACACACTATGTGTTCCTTGCCTGGTTCTATAAAATCTTCTGGTTGCTCCATATAGATTTCTTCCTCTTGGTCTCCATGTAAGAATGTTGTTTTGACATCAAGCTGTTCTATTTCCAAGTCTAGTTTGGCAGCTAGACCAATGATTGCTCTAATAGATGTCATCTTCACCACTGGTGAGAATATTTCTTCGAAATCTATGTATTTCTTCTGATTGTACCCTTTCATGACAATTCGTGCTTTGTACCTGGGGTTTGGGTTATTCTCTTCAGTCTTGAGTTTGAACACCTACTTATTTTTCAATGCCTTTCTTCCTTCTGGTAATTTCACCAGGTCATACGTTTGATATTGCATCCATTTCTCTTTATCATTCATCTCAATGGCTTTCATGAAGCTTTATAGTTCCCCTTCATCAATAAAGTTGACAAACTCATATGAGAAATATCTTTTTGAAGGTCACCTATTTCTTGTGGATCGTCTTACTTGGGGACCATGTTTTATTGAAACATTATCCATTGTTTGTTCTTCATTCATCTCATTTGGTTGCATCAATAAATGAGGTTATTCCATCTTATGAGTCTCTCCCCCTAAATTATTTTTCACAACAAGGTTCGAATCTCGAATCACCTTTTGCTTTGGCTTCTTAGACTTAATATCTTGGACTATATAATCTTCAAAAAATACCACATCTCTACTTCGAACATTAATTTTTTTGTTTGCAGGATCCTATAATTTGAAGCTAAATTCATCTTGTGGTGAACCAAGGTACATGCATTCCTTTGCTTTAGCATCAAGCTTTTCTCTTTCATCTTTTGAAATGTGAGCAAATGCCTTGCACCCGAAAATTCTTAAGTGACTAAAAAAGGCTTTCTTTCTAGATCATACCTCATTTGGAAGATTTCCAGTTAAAGGTAGATCAACTACAATTTTCACTGCTTCGCCCCAAAATGATTTGGGAAGTTTTACTTGAGAAAGCATACTTTTGACTTTCTTCGCAATCGTTCTGTTCATCCTTTTAGCTACTCCATTCATTTGAGGAGTCATCGGTGGTACTTTCTCATGTTGGCCTATGTATTCTCTGCCATCATCAGTTCTCAAGTATTTCAGCTTTCTTCTTGTTAATCAATCTATAGAAGTGTGAAACTCCTTGAAAGCTTGAAGAACTAATCTTTCGTCTTCAATGGATGCACCTACACTTTCTTAGAGTGATAATCAATGAAGGTAACAAAGAATTAGGCATCGCCAATGGATCTTTTAGATGTTGAGCAAACATTTAAGTGAACAAGGTCCATAACATGCTTTATTCTTCTTACATCATCTGGTCTTTTAAAAGATACTCTATGTTGTGTTCCTGCTAGGCAGTCTTCACAAGATTCAAGTGGCTACACTTTTGTGTTTGGGAGACGATGGTTTGCAAGGATATCCAAACCCCTTTTGCTTATTCGGCCTAATCGTCTATACCATAATTCTATGGATGCGTCTTGAGCAACATTTGTTTCTACTTTGCATATCTGATTTGTGCATTTTATAACATGTTTAGCATAGTTTTCATTACTAGATTACGTGCATTCATTGTGGTTTAGGACTAGTTATGTGTCTAATTGCATGAATTTCCCATCTTGTATCGTGTTAAGTCTTTTTCTTTGCTTGTCTTTTGTTTCTAGAAAATCTTGTAGGTTGCTTGGGCATGAAAAGTAAGAGATTGAAGATTTAAAAGCCCTTTAGATGATTTAAAGACATTTGGGTGCTTAGAAATCCACTTGGAAAGCATGAAGGCCACCCTAAAGTGTTTGAAAAAAGAAAAACTTGAGGAAAAATTGTAGAAGACCTTGCCACCATCAAGTGGCAATCACCACGAGGGAGTGATGAACTCGTTAGAAGTTGTTTTGATCTTTTGCGCATGCGCCACCATAGGGTGGTGCCTATCACCAAATGTTGGCGTGACTTCTGAAGCTAAAATCTACACCTGCGCATCTACCACCAAAGGGTGATGCCCATCACCAGGTGATGGGCAAAAAAACTTGATTGATTTTGCGAGTTTCTCATTTCTTTTGGGGATTAAACTAAGACCCATTGTAATTTAATTATAAATAAACATTCTTAGGATTTTTTTTTATCTTTGAACTTTATTTTAGAAGCACGGAGAATTAGAGGATTGCTCTCTTCTTCTTCAATTCTCTCCGGGTTTGTTTTTATGTTCTTTATCTTTTCTCTTTGGTGTTCTTTCGTGACTATGTGTGACTAGAACCCTATTTTTCTAGGATTGGGTGTAGCCCTATGGTTGTCTTAATGAATTAATTTTCATTTGTCTATGTGTGATCTTGTTCATCCTTTGATTTCTATTCTATTACTTTATTTATGCGAAATGAATTGGCCAATATTTTCATAACTTATGGATTTAGGGAAGTACTAAAAGGTGAACCCAAACATCGTACCCATAGGAACAGAACTTAAGTCTAAACCATGAAAGTAAGTTAAAGCCTTCGAGGAATAATTGAATTAACGAAGACCTTAGTGTGTTTAATTGAACACAACCATCACGACAGTAAGTGGTAAATTTGATTAGATACCCATTCGTATCTTAAAAAAGAAAAAGGGTACCTTTAGTTAATTTAAGTTCAATAAGAACAAGTTGAAGCACATAGGTAGCGAAATTAAGGCATTAAGTGTTGTAGTGTGAAACCCCAATCCTGGAAATCTTCTCCTATTGAATTGCCCCCAAATTTTGATTACTACCAAATTTAATTTTGTTTATTGCATTTTTCTTCCAATTGCTCAAAACCTAAACTTTCCAAACAAATTCCTTCTGTTTAATTTTTATTTGTTTTGCAATAATCATTGAATGTGTAGAGATACGATCTTTGAATTATTACTTGATGACAACCGTGCACTTGTGATTTTTGCATATCAATATCTTTCCCTACATAATATACAGGGATCCTTCCTTCTTTCCATGAGGAACAATCATGCTTCCTTGACTGAGTTTCCATTTAACGACACCAAATTGGTTTATCATTCCAACTTCATCTAGCTTTCCCACTGAAATAAGGTTAAGACACATATCTGGAACATGTCGTACCTATTTTAGCACAAACTTGTTTCCATTCTTAGTCATCAAAGTTACTTCACCAATGTCGACAATCTTACTCATGACATGGTTACTCATCTTCACCATACCAAAGTCTCGTTTTTGGTATAATGAGTAGAATCCCTCATGGAGAGTCACAAGGAAGGATGATCTTGAGTTAATTATCCAAATTCAATCATCAAATGCAACATTTAAATAATTTTCCTCACCGACAAGAAATATATTCTCATCATTTGAGGCCACTATAGTGGTTGTTCCATCTTCCTTCTTCTTCATTAGGTCAATCTGATCAGGGTGGACTATTCCAGCCTGTTGGTCTTTCCTTAAGAATCTACACTCAGACTTCCTATGGCCTGGTTTACCATAGTAATAACAATTTAGTCTAATGCAAGATTTGGATCTACCTTGTGATTTTCCATTATCTCCTTTTCCACAACTTTTACTCCTTCCTCTATTTTCAACAACATTGACATCAAACTGGTTGTTCAAGCCTCTTTTTCTTTGTTTTGACTCTTCATTCAACAAACTATCTGTAATAGAATCCACGCTAAGCTTTTCTTCTGGAGCAGAATTGTTGAGAGTGACAACTAAAGTGTCCCAACTCTCAGGCAAAGAATTGAAAAGTAGAAGAGTTTGCAACTCATCATCCATCTTCATTTCTATTTTTGTCAGTTGATTCACAATATCTTTGAAGGTATTTAAATGTTTGATCATGTTTTGACCATCCATGTACTCCAACTTTACTAGTCATCTCACATGGTGGGCTTTGTTCTTGGGCGTCTTCTTTTAAATCAAAGATTCAAGTTTTGTCCACAACTTATACACATTGGTATAAGTTGATTCATGCTTAAACAAGCTTCGATTAATATATTTTCGGATCACAACTACTGTTTTTTGATTCTGGAGCTCCCAATATTTGTCAGTCTTTCTCGTTGGTTTATCCTGTTGGTTGATTGATTCGTGTAAATCCTTGTACTATAAATGGTCTTTCATCATTGGCTTCTAATATGAGAAATTGTCAGTAGTTAGCTTGAACATATCTCCATTATGAGTAACAACTCCTTCCATCTTGACTTACACAGGATAAATAGCAAACTAAGAATTATTGTATACCAGAATAATTACCGTAGTTCACGAATAGTGCACCACGTAAGTTCCCAGAAAAGAGAGGGGTCAATAGACACACTTAAATACCAAGTCTTTTCTTAGTTAGAACTTTCCTAGACATGCACTTTCACTTTACCATGTTTTATTTTTAATAACAAGAATAATCCTTTTCTGATATAGAAGATCAAACAATGTTGTAACCATAAAGCATACTAAGAATTTTCTTATGAATATGACACCTTACTATTCGTGAGCTCGAAGAGCTATGATACCACTATTGGGAGATGCTAGCATAATTTTCCTCCTCTGTGAACTCAAAATAGGCACTAAGTAAACACATAGAATAATAACACCAGAAATTTTTAGTGTGAAAAACCTTTCAATGTAAGCAAGGAAAAAAAAATAATGGGACCCGTGGGCCTCTTAAAACTTCCACTATAACAATAATTGGATTATAGGAGTACAACAATAATGTATCTTCAATTTGTGGATACAACTTTCACAAAATTGGCTCACTAATTTATTTGTTAGAAACTTTCTCTAAGGCTTTCTATTTTTCTCTCACTCTCTTTGTGAGGATGTGCTAGTGCTTCTTGCTTGTGTGTTCTCGAATGTGCGTCTCTCCATCTATTTATAGAGAAGGTTTGCATTTGGTGCAATTAATGCATTGAAGATAATAGTTGGAGGTTGAATAATTTTTCAACCTTTTGCATCATTTTTCTTTGCATCGTTTTCAATTTTTACATTGCTTGGTAAATTTTCAAAACCACCAATTGTTGCATTCACATTTTTTTTGGCTGGATCCCGCATGACCCTTCCCATTGCCATCGTCGCCACCACTACCAATTGCGCCATCACCACCGACACTGCTACCACCACTGGCATCATCACTTCCGCCTTGCACAAACACACCCTTAAACTAATTTTAACAAGATAGGAAACTTTCAATGTGAGTTTATTTTGAATTTAAAAATTAGAAAAAAAAACCTAACTAATTTTTAAAAACTAAAATTTGGTTCTAGTTTTTAAAATTTTTGAAACATACAACTAAAAACCACCATAAATGGGCCGCCCTTATGTCATGTTTGTAATTTGTTTTATTAGCAAAGGTTAATAATAAATAGTCTTTAATTCTCAAATCATTTATAATCAAATCAATATAAAGAGAAGACTAATAAAATTATTTGATTGCAAATGCAATCATTTATAATCTTTAAAACAATAATAATCGATTATAAAAAGAAAAGACTATTAAAAAACAAGTAATATTTAAATATTTTGTCTAAAAAGAGAAAAAAAAGTGCAGTTATCTGCATAACAAAGACTATAAAGAAAGAAATAAAATATTTTTCTAAAAAGAGAAAAAATGTCAATATGTTCTCAATGAATACTATAAAAAAAGAATAGAATATTTTGTCAAAAAGTAAAAAAAGAGATAAATAACACTTAAATATGATTATCTTCACAACTAGTTCCCAAATAAAAATAATTATCCTAATATTAAAATATCACACATATTATAAATTTAAAATTAAGAAAAAAGTTAGGGGAGGGGGCAATTCATGAAATAAATTTGTACCTGGTTAACAACAATATTTTTATGTCCTTGCAAATGTAGCAGTTTTGGTTTGATGTTCCTGCAAAATATAACAATTTTTGCTTCTAATCCCTACAAATATAGTAGTTTTTGTTTATAATCCCTACTTCTAGGTATCTACAAAATTTACCGGCTTTTTGTTTTCGATCTCTACCATTATGATAGGATCCAAAATAAGTGATGGCAAATATTATAGAGATCAAAAATATTTTTTATAAGAATAAAAAATAAAATTTTGTTATATTTACATGAACTGAAAACATATTTAAAGTTTTTTATTATTTACATGATTTTCTATATACATATACTCTTATTATATTCTACGCTTAATGTAAAGTGAAATATACCTAGTTAATGTATAATAATCATTATTCAATTTAGTTGCTTAGTGTAAAGTGAAATATACCTAGTAAATGTACAATAATCATTATTCAATTTAGTTGCATCAGAGAGACAGAGGGAGGAGTGTGACCGGAATAGGATCTCCTGTAGTTTCAAAATGAACTGTGGGATGTACAGTTCTTAATCTCACCTTTAAAATTTATTAAACTAAATTTTAAAAGATAAATTTATCATTTAATAAATTAAATCAATGGACCAGATTGATGCAATTTTTTTCACAACTACAGACGATCTTGATCCGGGTGTGACTTGGTAGGTCCATGATCACCCAATTTACTTTTTATGTTTATTTAAATTATTATAAAGATTATTTTGTGGCGTCTCTAAAATATGTAAAATATTTTTACTTTATCTATCTTATTTATTTTTGTATCATATGCTACTTTTGTACTTTATATAATTATGTTTTGCTTTATTCATAAAAAAATATTATTCATATATTAATTTTTTTGCATATGTTATATATGTGAAATTTAATTATTTTTTACTAAGTCATATTTTTCGTTCTTGATTTCCCTTGAGGCAAAATTCTAGCTCCACCTCAAGTTACATGGTAAATCCCATATTAGTACGAGGCTAAAGCCAGGACCGATTAAAGAATATTTGAGCCCGCAAAAATTATATTAACGGCCTTTCGAAGATGTAAAATATATATTTTACTTTTTTTTTTTTACCTTTTATTACTATTGAATTGTATAATAAGTTTAGAATCTATTTTCTTTTCAAATGATAAAATAGCTTAATTTTTTAATCTTTTTTTAGACATACTTGTACACATAAAAATTTTATTAATTTTAATTTTGAAAATTTTCTTTTTATGTATATGCTATACAGTAATAGGAATAATTAATAATATTATATAAATTATCTCTAGTTAATAATATGTATTATTAGAAACATAATATTCATTAAATATGATAATTAACTATTAATTATTACCTTTGTTAAATCTATTGACATTCGATGTCTATAGAATGTAAAAAAAGTTTTGATGATTCCATAATCTTTAAGTTATTAGATGAATATTTCCCTAGGTTTATAAAATTGCTAAGTGTGTAGCAACATATGGCTATATCTTTGAACATGAGATTACTTGCATCAAGGTCTAAAGTTTGAAGAATAGATCCTTCGACTTTAGAAAGGTGACCAATCTGAAATCCTTCCTTCTGATCTCAACAGTGACTCATTTAAGAAGTCCCCGTGAAGAAAATTGAGGATTTTGTGTATAACAAAAATCAAGGACATATTTGCAACTAAGTACATTTTGAGTAATGCATTAGCACACTGAAATAGCTAGGCAGAAGGAAGGTTATACTTCTTCAATACTATCTCTACACAAAAGAGAAAAAGTTACTGATACATAGGTACACCTAATCTCTACAATGTTGTTTGTACATCTATTAAAGAAACTATATGATAAAGTTCAGTCAACATCTTCATGCATTCACTACTACAATAGCATCTTTTAACATCGGTTATTTTAGAAATTTTATATCAATTCATGAACTGATGTAGATCCCACCAATGTAGAAAACGAAGCTTTTTTGCATCAAAAAAAGAACCGATGTAAAAAAGACTTTCTTCATTGATTTAGCCTGTAACTGATATAGAAAGTCTATTTCTATGTGTAGAAAGGTAACTTTCTACATCGATTGAGGCTTTAACTAATGTAGAAAGTTTTTACATCGGTTGAGGCCTTAATCAATGTAAAAAGTTATTTTTTTAATATTTTGTCTATTTTATATATCTCAACTTGTAAAATAAAAAAAACCCAAACAGACAGTACAATCATTTTTAAGTATGCTAAATTCAAAATATAATCAAATATGCATTAAAATATAATTATGTAAAGTGTCTCCTAAACACAATTCAAAAAATTGTAAAATTTCTAAATTCATTCTAAACATATATAAATTTCATATACAACTAATTATAAACTACCTCTTAAAAACATTCAAAACAAATATATAAATTTCATGATCTACAACTAATTCTAAAATACAATTCCAACTTCCTAAAATATAATTGTAAACTATCTAAATACACATGTGCAAATGTCATCCATGTTGTGTCGAAAGATGGATGTGGATTGTTGAATATTTGTAGGTTCATGTAAAAAGATAAAATGTTAGTTAAAACAATAAAATAGAGTAACAACAGAGAATGAAGAGTTGTAAACCTCATGTTAGGATTGGAAAAACAACAGTCAGAGGACCAATGTAAGCCTTTTCATTTCTAAATTAATTCATCACAAAAATAGTTAATTTAAGTAGATGAACTAAATAGTTCAATAATTGATAACTTCTCCTTTTCAACAAAATTCTCTCATTTTTTTGTTTTAAACTTGGAGGTAAAACTAGGTGGTAGGTCATAGGATCCTCCACCCTCTTTTCCACCATTGCAGCCACATCTTTATGAGGTCGAGGAAGGCCAACTCATGATGACTAAATGACATACAGTAAAAATGTTGAAACATGACACCACTGCAAGAATTTATGACTTTGAACCTTATTCGATATATTTGTTACTTTGCGCTTAGCAATCTTTCTTTCAAGTTTCTCAATCTGACCTTTAAGATCATGGGTTACTACACCCTCTTTTCAACACAACCATCATATATGTCTCTTTCCTTAATTAGATTTGATTGCTTCCACCAACTTGATGAAGACCAACTCATGATGAGCTGAATGACACACAATGAAAGCAATCAAATCTAAGTAAGGAAGTCTTGTCATGATTTGATATTTTTGATGTACTAGACCGAATTGAGAACATTAAAAGAGTGATTGCCCATTAGACTTTGTTATGAAAATTAATCTTATAACTATAACGTATTTGAAATTCTACTTTTCTATATTGGTTGTAAGATCTACTAATAATGTCTTCCTATATTGCAAAGCATTGCGGAGACAAGTCATCATGACAATATTGGTGTGAAACAAATGGGACAAATAGAATGAGAAGACATTCTATTTG
Organism: Spatholobus suberectus; assembly: GCA_004329165.1. Taxonomy (NCBI): domain Eukaryota; kingdom Viridiplantae; phylum Streptophyta; class Magnoliopsida; order Fabales; family Fabaceae; genus Spatholobus; species Spatholobus suberectus. The sequence goes on from CM014733.1 coordinate 21,297,160, forward strand.
ACCCAAATAGAAGCTAACATACTATTTGTCCCATTTGCTTCACACCAATATCACTACAAGAACTTGACTTTGCAAATGTCAAGTTATATAAAAGACATTATTAGTATATTTTACAAACAATATAGAAAAAAGTAGAAAATTAAAAAGCTATAAATAAGAGAAATTTACACAACAGAGTATATTGAGCAAGCATTCTTTCAAGGTTCTCAATTAGTTTTTTTACATCAAAAGTATCAAATCTTGGCAAAACATCCTTACTTGAATTTGATTGTTCTCATAATGTGTCATTCAGCTCATCATGAGCTGACCTTGATCAAGTTGGTGGAAGCAATCAAATCCAAATAAGGATGGAGACATATATGATGGTTGTGTGGAAAAAAGGGTGTAGTATTCTATGATCTTGAAGGTCGGGTTGAGAAGTTTGAAAGCGTGATTGCTAAGCACAAAGTAACAAATGTGTCGTATAAGGTTAGAAGTGATAAGTTCCCAGTTGTGTCATGTTTCAACATTTTCACTATGTGCCATTTAGTCATCATGAGTTGGCCTTCCACAAACTCATAAGGATGTGGCAGCAATGGTGGGAAAGAGGGTGGAGGATCTTATAACCCACCACGTACTTTTACTTCCAAGAAAAAAATAGAGCATGATAAAATTTTGTTGAAAAAGAAAAGTTGTCAATTATTGAACTATTTAATGTTTTTACTAAAATTAGATGTTTTGGTAATGAATAATTTGGAAATGGAAAGGCTTATACTGAACCTCTGACTGTTGTTTTTCCAATCCTAACTATGACAAAGTAAAGAGTGGATCCATGACTCTGCATTCTTCGATGATCACACCAGAGGAAAATAAGAATAATTTTGCATTTGCAAAAAGAAAAAAACAAGAAAAGTGTTTTCTTGTTTATCACTAATCTCATGTTGCTTGCAAGACATGTAATAAGCAAGGACAGGTGTTAACCAATCATGTTAACACATCTAAATCCTAGTATTCCCTTCACATTCACAAAAACCCTAAATTCGTTCTTTGTTGTGCAAACACGCTTAATTATTACTATAAGAGAGCAAGAGAGGAAAAAAAAAAAAGAACAATTTTGCGTTCCCAAAAAGAAAAAAACAAGAAAAAATGCTTTCTTGTTTAAAATGTATCAAGAGGTCCATATTGGTTGTGGGACACATTCGCAGGGAAGGGTGTTAACCTTTTAAATGTAAACCTATTTGACATTTTCAAGAGTTATACAATTGAAATTAACAAATATTAGAATATCACACAAAGCCTAACTAAGCTCTGTATGACCATTCTTATTCTTTGTTAATTAACTGACAAATTAGACAATCCAATCAAAATTTTTGCGAAATATCCACCATGTCCAGAAAAAATACAACCATTCATAACATTGGAAACCCCTATATTTTGACAATATTAATATAAAAAAATACATAACGACAGACTGTTCATTCAGGAAAAAAGATAACTACATAACATATATAATGGACATAATTAAACCCAAGCAACACTAGTGTCGAATGGACAGAAACAAAGCCAAAGTGGGCCACACACAACAGAGGCAAGGTTAAACAATCTCTTGGTTAAACCAAGACACAAACAGATATAATGGTAGTCACATAGGTACAAACAGATACACTGGAGGTCACATAGGTAGAATACAATGGCGATTATTGAGTTTTTCAATACAACTGGTGTCCAATACACTAATTTAAAATTAAGCGTTAAACATTTTTAGAAAACAGGGTGTCCAATGTGCCTATTTGTGAACCTCTTCTAATGTAAGTTTTTCAAAAAGCATCCAATAAAAGGAATCGTTCAAAGCTTTTAACATAGATGTTTTCCATCTAATTAAGTTTCAATAAAGCTGAAGAAGTCTATTTATCTTCATACATGTTGAAACTCATTCCTTATGCTTTTCAATATGCTCTAACGTTTAAATATCTTAGCATTTGATGAAAAGTAGGATATTCTATCTTATAAGTGGAAAATGTGAAAAAGTTTAGTCAACTTATCAAAACTGTAGTACAAAAAGAGAGAACAAAAGAAGGTAATGTTGAGAAAGTAGCACTATGCTTCAGAAAGTACATACCTTTTTGGTATAAGATCACTCCAAGACAAGATTGTTGTATCTTGTCTCTCCAAGATTCTCGAGACACGTATCAAGTCCTAAACATAAAGTTTTTTTCCATGTATTTAATGCTTTTTCAGAACGGGAATATCTGGCTGAAGTCCTCTCTCTAAACAATTACTTTTCAAGAGGTTATACAAGCAAGACTTGAAGACAAAACAAAAAAAACTAGTGTTCACGTACTCATATAAGCCTTGAAACTCCTATTGAACGATCTCTATAGTGCTTAAATTTTCACATTCTTTGCATTGCAAAGTAATTGTACTCTGTACTTAAACTTTTATTTCTTCACATTGTGAGTTGATTCTTTGTAAAACAACCTTAGTGTTGTGAAATCCAAGAGAGGCTTTATGATAAAAGAATACTTGGGTTTTAGTAATATAGGATTGATCACGTTGTAAGGCTTGAAAAGGTTGTTGAAAAATGCTTTTTGTAACCAGGTGTTAGTTAGTGTAAATCCTTTTGGTAAGAAGGTAGTGGATGTAGCTCAGGTTGAGTGAACTAGTATGAAAATTTTTTGTGTGCTTCTATCCTTCCTTATCCTCATGCATTTTCATCTGGACGACCTTTTATATCTTCGTTAAATCTTTTACGAAATGATTTTGAAATATCACATAAACACACAATTCAACCCCTTTTTTGTGTGTGTGTGTGTGTTTTTTTTTTTTCTCTTTTGGAGAAGGGGTCGCACATGGTGAAAGGCATCACGATGGTGAAGGTGTTGCACGGGCGAATTATGGTGTCGATGGCAGTGATGGAGAAGTGGCGGAGGTTTTAGGGTTTTGGTGGTAGCGTCCATGGTGGTTAGGGTTGAGGACAAAGGTGTCGTGTGTGTGAATCGTGATGTCGGCGGCAGTGATGGTTGTGGTTGCAATTTTGAATAAGAAATGTGGTGTCGGCGACAGTGATGGAGGAGTGGCAAAGGTTCTAGTGTTTTGGGGTCAAGAGGTGAGAGCGCTTTCGCAAAATGAAGAGGAATCAGATCATGGAGTCGCATATATAGCCTTTTCTACACCAATTGTTAATTTAACCGATGTAAAAAACACTTTCTACACTGGTTCAATTTTTAGCCGATGTAGAAAATAGGTTTTACATCAGTTAAACTAATAATCGATGTAAAAAAGGTGTTTTTATTTACAAGTTTGCTACCATATTTTTGTTTAAATCAGTTGTTTATCAACTGATGTAAGAACCTATCATAATATGTGTTTTTTGCACTAATGATTTAACGCATGTCCAAAACATTTATTTTTCTTTTAAGTATTAGAACCTGAATGAAGTTATGTATAAAATCCTTAGTTGTAGCATCTAATGAGAATAGAAATGCCTTCAACTTGATATGCTCGACATGAGTTTCTTGAGGTCTCACGGTAAAGTAGATTACCTAAAACGCTTTAAGATGCTTATGAAGGTCAATTTTTTTTTTTTTTTTAAATTCTGCTTGTATTTTTTAAAATTCATTTGATTTTAATGAAAATATTTTGAACTAGATAAGTTCAGATCAAAAAAGGATTTTGGAGGGTCTGATCTTATTTGACTCATTTATTTTAGTTTTATTCATAAATTAATATTAATATATTAATTTATTATTTTTATTTTATAATATATTTATATTTAATGCAAAAATATAAATAAAAATAAAAATCTAATTTAGAAAAGGCAAAATTAAATTTTATTTTCTTAAACAAATATGTTTGTTATACTTAATATTGAGCAACAGGAGTTTTTCAAGGAACGTATTCCAAGTTCTCACACAGCCATGTCAAAGTCCATCACATAACAATATTATATAGGTCAACAAAGCTACACATTTAGTGGTCGTAGATATACAAACTTCTCATTTTGAATTCTTAATCAAAGATCGTGGTGTACTAAAAACTCAAAGTACTTCCTCGTTTGGTTTTCTTGCCAAGCCAAGCTGCACATAACTGTGAGTTTGTGACCAACTGACCATGACATGCACAAATTAGAATTCAATTAAGCACACATAGAGTAACATTCAAGCTAACGCTTCAAAGTTAATAAATAAAAATCACTAGATAATCATATCCTCGAATTTATTATCATAATATTAGTTGGTGTTTGGATGAATTTATTTTAATAACAAAATTTTATAACTTTATAAAAGACTTTTTCAAAATGAGTTTCTCTCTCTCGAAAAAAAACAAAAACTATTACTAAACATGATTTTTTTTCTCAATGTCAACCACCATTACGAGTACCACCGCCCCTTTGGGTGTGATACACAGTAAGCCGTGGTGCACATAACAGTGACCATGACATGCTCACATTAGAATTCAATCAAGCCCACATAGAGTAACATTCAAACCAACGCTTCGAAGTTAATAAATAAAAATAAAAATCACTATATAATAATATTCTCTAATTTATGATCATAATATTAGTTGGTGTTTGGAAGAATTTATTTTAATAACAAAATATTATTTTATAAGAGACTTTTTCAAAATTAATTTCTCTCTCTCAAAAAAAAAAAAAAAACTGTTATTAAACATGGTTTTTTTGTCAATGTCAACCACTATTACGAGTACCACTGCCTCTTTGGGTGTGATACACAGTTCCCACTAATGAAGTGCTAAAACAATTACATTTCTTTTTTGATGATGGAGGTTACAACTCACCCGTCCGTACAATATTGAATGTTTTAAACTACTTTCTGAATTTGAGTTCAATTATAGGTATATTAGAAGAATGCTAATAACACTCTTTTTAACGTTTTCTTTATTATTGGTTAAAATTTATTAAAAATCACAAATTTTAATAAATTTTACTTTTCATTTAATGAATCTTTTTTCTAATTTAGAAGTGAGACTTACTAAAATTTATAATTTTCAATAAATTTTAGTTAATAATAAAAAATATGTTAAAAAAAATGTTAAAAAAAGTGTTACGAGCACTCCTCGTTCTTTAAAACAATACTGTTTCTTTGCTAGGCCTAGTTCTGTTGTCTCAAGGAAGATATTTTCTACAAATAAAACAGAAACAATCCTTGTCGGCCATTATTATTTTTCATCTATTCTCCTTTTGCACTCCCAACAGAAAAGAAGTTCTGTTGTCTCAAGAAGATATTTTCTACAAAATCAAACAAAAACAATGGGTTGTCGCTATCTTGTCTGCTTATAATATTTGAAGAATGCTAATTAGTACGAATAATATTTCTTCAAAAGGAAACACATTTCCGACAAATCACTTCTTATATTTTTTATTTTTTTTAATTAATATTCATTTAAAAAAATGTCATCATTCCACGCGTTCTCATTCGTAACAAATAGCAATATAGCATCACTATTATTTTTCATCTATTCTAATTTTGCAATTTTTCAACAGAACAGCAATATGTTTATAACTATCATATTTCTCCAGACTCAAATATAAGTAAATTTTTTTTTATGTAAGATGGTCTAAAATATAAGCAAATTTAACTAATTTTACCTTATTTCATGATATTATCTCCAAAATACCCTTCATTTAATTAACACTCTATTTCCAATGACTCTTTTTTATCCATGATATCAAGTCTAATGAAAAATAGTTTAGAAAAAAAGTTCATTTTTTAATTGAAATTAGTGAAAGTAAATGATATTAATTAACTTTTTTAAAAAATTAGTTATTTTTACTTATACACAAGTCTGGAGTGAGTATATCAATAACTGCAGCAATAAAAAGTACTGTGTTGTGTATAATAACTTCGTGCATATATTCAATTATTTGGTATTCACCTTTTCCTTAAACTTATTCGATGACAAAAATCTAAATTATGAATATTACTCTTTCAAAACTCAAAAGGACTTGCAGTGTTGAGGACAACGGGAGTTTTGAAAGCACCGAACACATCATGCATGACCATTGACCCACTTGCTATAAAAGGATTCACCCCATGCCTCATTTGAGCACATAATCTCCAACATTACAAGGCATGTCACGCATAAACTACAACTAGCTGTTTCTGTGAGAGTGTAAGGAGACACATTTGTGTTCCTAAATTTGACTCGAAACTTTTAGCTTCCTCCATTTTCAATCAAGTAAAAGTACGCTACCACAGTCCAAATATTGTTTACATATCTCAGCAAGAATATTTCATATAGTTTCTTTTCTTTCTTTTTTTTTTTGAAATGTGCAGTTTTTTTTTTTTTTTTTTCATATCTCATATATCATATTGTTTACAATTTTACGATGTTATTGTACCAATTTCTTTTACGATGCACTACAATAACATATTAACATGTTACTAGGATTTTTTTATTTTTTGTTTTCTTTTTCCTTGTTATGTTGCAGTAAAATACAACATGAGCAAAGTTTGGCTTATTGTCCTTGTCATATTCTACGGTGGCTTACCCTCAAAAGGCATCAGCAACGTTTCTACAAGACCAAGACCAAGTGCCGTTAACATTGGGGCAATTTTATCTTTCAACTCAACAATTGGCAGAGTGGCTAAAGTTGCCATACAAGCAGCAGTGGATGATATAAATTCCAATGTGACGATTCTCAATGGAACTAAGCTTAATATTTCAATGCTGGACACCAAACTATCCACTGGATTCCTAGGAATCATTGATTGTGCGTCCTTCTCACACACATCCCACTTTTCCACTTCATTCTTTTGCACTTTTCCCCACAGAATATTAACATATTTCTTAGTCACTACCTTGTTTATTTTTTATTACAGCATTTCTATTGATGGAGAGTGAGACTGTTGCCATAATTGGTCCCCAGCACTCAGTCATGGCACATGTGATTTCACACATAGCAAATGAGATGCAAGTGCCTCTACTTTCATTTGCAGCAACAGACCCTACACTGACTTCATTGCAGTTCCCATATTTTGTTAGGACAACACAGAGTGATCTGTGTCAGATGGCTGCTGTGGCGGAAATTGTTGATCACTTTCAATGGAGAGATGTCATAGCCATATACGTTGATGATGATCATGGAAGAAATGGGGTAGCTGCCTTAGGGGATAAGCTAGCAGAGAAACGTTGTAAAATCTCATATAAAATACCCTTTAAACCAGATAATATAACCCGGGAAGAAATGAACAGTGCATTAGTAAAGGTAGCTTTAATGGAGTCTAGGGTAATAGTCCTTCACATATACCCTTCTTCTGGTCTAGAAGTACTTCATGCGGCTCAGTCGCTTGGCATGATGGGAAGTGGTTATGTGTGGATAGCCACAGATTGGCTTTCTACAGTACTAGATTCAGACCCATCCTTGTCCTCATCTCCAGCCATGAATGACATCCAAGGTGTTATCACCTTGCGCATGCATACACCAGATTCAGACATAAAAAAAAACTTTATTTCTAGGTGGAAAAAACTGAGCCAAAAAGAAGATCCTAATCAGGACCCTTTTGGGTTAAATATCTTTGGTCTCTACGCCTATGACACGGTTTGGGTGCTTGCTTCTGCACTCGATGCATTTTTTAAGAATGGGGGAACTTTGTCATTTTCAAATGATTCAAGTCTAAACATGTTAAGAGGGGACACCCTTAACCTGGATACTATGGGGGTCTTTGTTGATGGTGACATGTTGCGTCAAAAAATTTTAGAAGTGAACAGAACTGGATTAACAGGCCAAATGGTGTTTAGTCCAGACGGAAACTTGGTGCATCCATCATATGAAATCATTAATGTGATAGGTACTGGAATTAGGAGGATTGGTTATTGGTCTGAAACCTCTGGCCTCCACACTGGGGAAGCTCCTCCTAATCATTCCAATTCTAGTGAAGGATTATATGGTGTCATATGGCCTGGTCAAACAACCCAAACCCCGCGTGGATGGGTTTTTGCCAGCAATGGAAGACACTTGAGAATTGGGGTGCCACTTAGAATTAGTTACCGTGAGTTTGTGTCAAGAATTGAGGGAACTGAGATGTTTGGTGGTTATTGCATAGATGTGTTTACTGCTGCTCTGAACTTGTTGCCTTATCCGGTACCATTCAAGTTTATTCCGTTTGGTGATGGTAAAACCAACCCGTTAAATTCAGGCCTTCTTCACATGATCACAATTGGCGTGAGTGTTTAAGTTTTCATAATCTATCTTCATTTTTTTTATCATGTTGTTTTGCATTGAAATTGCTTATTTTATGTGCAGGCCTTCGATGCTGTGGTGGGCGACATTACCATTACTACAAACCGAACTAAGATAGTCGATTTTACACAGCCATATATTGAGTCTGGGCTAGTTGTTGTGGCACCTATCAAGAAGTTGAAATCCAGTGCTTGGGCTTTCCTCACACCATTCACTCCAATGATGTGGTTTGTGACAGGAATGTTTTTCTTGGTGGTGGGAGCTGTTGTGTGGATTTTAGAACGTCGCATAAATGATGACTTTAGAGGCCCTGCTAGAAGACAATTTGTCACCATTATCTGGTAATTAAGCGGCAAAACAATTTTAAAATGTGATCTTAATTAACTTCTTTGATTGGTTCATGATCACTAGCATACTTTATCAATTGCTGACATCTTAATTATTTATTTCTGCAGGTTTAGCTTTTCAACCCTATTTTTTGCACATAGTAAGTCGTTGGAACTTTTTTGTATCTAGTTATCCTTGCTGATTTCCTCATGTAGAGAACAGAAACTCAATTTTTAACTGACTGTAAAGATCAATCAACCTAAAGGGTTTATGCTATTACCTGTGGTTTTACATCCAACACATTTTCTAGCAAAATTTCCATTTCCACCTTTAAGAGTGGACCACAAAAACTCATTTTACCTTGTGGAGATGGACTGCAAAAATCCAATTCTGATAGAAACCAGGTATTTTGTTATTAGAAAGAATAAGAGATTTCCCCTCTGATTACAATGACTTGCACAAATGACAAGATGATCTCTCTCTTCACCTCACCTCTTATTTATAGGCAACATGTCTTATTTCTTCAACCAACTAACCTAACTATCTAACTAACTAATTAATGGATATCTATCGAAGTTATGATCTCTTGTTCATAGATGCTTTAGTACCACATCAATAATAAATCATCCCAAAGCTCAAAGCTGTTGGGTTTAAGCTGAAAATGGTGGTGTAGATTAAGTCTTACATCTCAGAAAACCCCTTCTATGCAGGAGAGAAAACTGTCAGCACCCTTGGTCGTTTAGTGCTAATCATATGGCTGTTTGTGGTTTTGATACTCAACTCAAGCTATATTGCAAGCCTGACCTCCATCCTAACCGTGGAACAGCTCTCCTCCCCAGTTAAAGGAATTGAAAGCTTAGTAATAAGCAATGACCGCATAGGTTTCCTGAGGGGTTCATTTGCTGAAAATTATCTGACTGAGGAGCTCAACATACACAGGTCCAGGCTTGTTCCTCTCAACTCCCCATCAGAATATGAAAAAGCCTTGAAGGATGGGCCAGCTAGTGGTGGTGTTGCTGCAATAATAGATGAACGTGCATACATGGAGGTCTTCCTAGCGACCAGATGTGAATTTGGTATTGTTGGCCAAGAGTTCACCAAGATGGGATGGGGTTTTGTAAGTATATAAATCCATTTCTCTTCTGTGAAACTCAACATAGTATTAAGATAGGTGGTTGAATAATTCTAAAAATATTCTTTTCTAAAATTGAATAGTATTGTTTAAAGATATGCATATTCCTTTCTGTGTACTTCATATTTCTATTTCTAATAGCTCATTCTCTGTCTAAATTTTCAAAACAAAGTTTAACATAGGCAGAGAAGTTTCATTTCAATAGTGGAAATGAAGGTAGATTTTGCACTGAAGTCAATAAAATGAGAAAATCTATTTTATAATCTCAAAAGGGCCTCAACTGGACCACTCTTAGAATATTTCTCCCTTGGAAGGTTTTCACAAAAAATCCTAATATACATCCAAATCATCTAATCCACCATGTAACACTGTCAAGTCAACCAGGGAGCTACTTTCCTAGTGGGACCCACACACCATATTCATAAGACCCATGTGAGTCCCACACACTGCTATAATGTACTGATCGTCTAATTCTATCCACTTACTAGATAGGTCCATCTTAAAAGTCCTAAATTCATAGTGTTATATATGATCATCATATTGTTGACGTTTTAAATGTAACATACAGGGCTTCCCAAGGGAATCTCCCCTAGCAATTGATATGTCAACTGCCATCCTAAAACTATCAGAAAATGGTGACCTCCAGAGAATTCACGACAAATGGCTAACAAGAAGTGCCTGCAGCTCAGAGGGTGCAAAACAAGGCATAGACCGACTGGAACTAAAAAGCTTTTGGGGTCTGTTCCTACTGAGTGGCATAGCATGCTTCATTGCTCTCCTTTGCTATGTTATTAGAATGGCCTACCGTTTTAGTAGGCACTCCAATAGTAACCTTGAAGGCTCATCACGCTCTGCTCGTCTTCGATCATTCCTTTCCTTTGTCAACGAAAAAGAAGGGGAGGACAAATACAGGCCAAAGAGAAAGGGAAAGGAGAAGTGCTCTTGTAGAAAGGTAGTGCATGAAAACGGATCTTTGGATGACTCAACTGTTCATGTCCACATTGAAAATAATGCCACTGCCTAAGGTTAACTAGCAAAACCTGTGCTAAATCTAGGAGCACTCGTAATTTAAATGAAAAACATTAATAACACCAAATATGTTCATAATGAGCACAAATGGTTGGATTTGATTCAAATTCTTGATTTGATCATTATTGGTTTTTTCTATTATTTTGTGAAACATGTGAAAGATTAATGTGTGACACATGCTAAAAATAAATGTGAGATATGTAAGATGTGTTCTTACACCAATGACACCTAATGTCTCTATGGGATCACCAGGTCAAGTATGAACTTGAGAGTGTCATTACCCCTCAAAAGTTTCATGGTCCTTTGTCTACCCATTTAGAAAAGGTTCATAGAGCTTTACATGATTTCAATGAATTGTTGTTGGTATGAAATTTCCAAAATAATGAAAGGTTGTATCCTTTTATGAAAGTATGTGTCTCTTTGAAGGGTTGTTTGTCCTCACCAAAAAGGTTTGAGTTAATCTATAAAAGGACCCACTTCGCTTACAGATTTAGATATGATAATTGCATAATATCTGTAACCTAAAACACTTCCTTTCTTCCCATTGCAAAAAAGAATCAAGGAAACCATTATTCTATAAACAACCATTGTCAATTCCCTTGATTTTGGGTGTGTAAGTCAAGGGAACTTCGTTCTATCTCACATCTTTTGCATCCAATTTACATAGAGACTATTGGGGGCGAATTGAATCTAAAGCTTAGCATACACACACGTGGCTCTTTTTATCTTCTTTGTTGTAGAATCATCACCACTAACAACTTTTAGGTTTAATTCATATTAAACTATGACTACAACATTAAGGAGATGACTTCTAACATTGTCAAGCTTGTAATGATGGAGGAAACTTTGTATGTTGGCGAAAGAAGATGCACTTTCTTTTTACAAAATTGAAGGTTTTGTATGTCTTAAATACTCCAAGACTAATAGATAGAGAAAACAAGACTATTATTGAAACTCGTGAGAAGCACAAGTGGGACAATATTAGTGTTACCAATAGCAGGTCGTGGAAAATCGCGAAAGGCTGAAAATCTGCTATACCATATAGTGGATAGTGTCATGGGCAAATAGCAGAAGCCGCATAATAGTTGAAATATAATATATAATATATATAACAATTGTTAGAAAATAATATGAATGTGGCTCATATATTGGCAATATTCATAATTTAATTTCATGTAACTATTACAAGTTTTGAATTATTAGCTTTTAATTCATATTATTGGCTTTTAATGAAGGAGCCAATTAAGGGACAATTACATTTTTGATTTTATGAAGGGGTCCCTTACCTTGCTTATAAATAGCATGTGATGCTCCATTGATTCACACACGTCAGAAAAAGGCTAAGGCTAGAAGAACCTTCTATTTCCTTTCTCTTTCTAAACTTTATTGTGAGATTTAGGCATTCGTTTCTTTCTTGGGATAACAATGGCTACAAGTAGAGGTAAGCTTTCACATTATACTCTTTTTATAATTTTTCTATATTTAAGATCTTATATTTACTCTTGCTTTGTATCAAGGACCAATAATAAACTAAATGAATATTATTTAATATTCATAATAGAGGTCCAACAACAATTACATATGTATAAAAAATTAAGCTATATGCATATAAAAGGCTAATATTGGGCATATATGATTTTTAAGCTTCAGATGAAATAAATTTAAGTGATACTTGAATGGTTGTATGTCATTGAACATAAAAGGCTAATATTGGGCTTTTTAAGGAAGTCCTAAAGTTGGTCAGTAAAAAGTAAAAACTAGATTAAAAAGAGAGAGAGAGAAATGCTAGCAATACTCTCTCTACTATTGGTTGAAATTTATTGGAAATCATTGTAACACCCTAAGGGGTATTATCGTAACTAAGCCTAGATTTTTAAGAACAAAAAAAGAAACTTAAAAATGTAGAAACAACATATAGATGCTACTCATAAATATAATTGGGTTTTATATATGAATAATATAATAAAATACTATACATGCCTAATACAACTCATCTATCACCCAAAGGTATCATACAAAAAGTAAAAAGGAATACAAAAATACAATGTAAACTAAGTTACGTCTTCTTGCACGTGATTCCAAGCTCTATTTGCACATGTCTTCACTTGTATCTTGAAAAAGGGAAAACTTAAAGGAATGAGACATAATGTCTCAGTGAGTGCTTTAAGGACTCTACGGCTAGGTTAAACACTGTTACTTGGACAACCTTCATCACTTATCTCTTATGGCTTTAGCCACACTATGTTTCTCATAATTCTCCACACCTATGGTCGGGTCTACACCTTTCAATCATCAATATTTTCTGTTAACTCCTCTTTCATTCTCACAACTGTTAGATTAATTTATTATCTTATTCTCAACCTAAGAACTCATCCTCATTACTCCTACTTCTTACCTAAAATCCTTTCTAGTATTTAAACCCTTCATGTTTAGATTTTACTCTTCTTCTTTTTAATATTTAAAGTTGTCCTTTAGGGGTCAAGTCTAAGGCTATAGACATCGTAAAATAGTCTTGACAGTCCTTTAACACTTACCTTAATACTCTCATCTTGTTCTTTCCTACTTGTCTTATATCTTTCTATTATGCCATGTGGGGATATCCTAGGGTCTAGCCTCTCACATATCCTTAAGGTAGCAAAGACAATCCTAATTACAAGCATACATTTATTTCACATCCTTTGCCTAGTAATTAGACATACACCTTGTTTTGTTTTATCAAACAGGAATAACACACATGCATAATATGATCACATATCCATAACTTTGACGTTTCATCATAAGACACAATTACATTTTCACATGTGTACATATATATTACGTCAATCACTCATGAACAAGGTCACATAGACTTCACATAGTTACAACGTAGCACATTTCAACATATCATACTATAACAAGATGCATATGCATGCTATGTTCCTAAATCTCTACTCATGCACATGTGATACCAACTTAAACTTGTTGGAAAGTAGATTAGGAGTAAATGCATGACCATAAGAAGCGCTATCGATACTTGTGAACGGATGCCTCCAAATTGTTTAGTTTTGGGCCTAATCTATTTTTTGGGCCTTTCTCTTATGTTTGGGCTTTTTAAGTTTGAGGGGGTCTTATTACCTTGTAATCTGAATGTGAAAATAGAGTAGGAACCAAAGAAGCTCAAACATAAGAATTGAGTGAGAAGAAGAGGGAAAACCAAGAGAGAATCAAAAAGGTGAGATCAAGGGTTTGATGCATTAGAGGCAAAGGCTTGGGTATTGCTATGTATTCTTCTTAAAGGTGAAAGGAGAAAGAACCAAAGGGTTTCTTTTGTATCTTGATTTGGATTCTTGATTCATAGTGGAGTTGCTCTCTCCTGTGGATATAGGTCACATTGACCGAACCATGTAAATCTTGTGTGTTGTTTTCTTCTCCTCTCTTTCTTGTTAATTTTGTGTGTTATGTTGTCTCTTTTTTCTACATTTTCTCTGCACTGTTGCGTTTTTTTTGCTACTACATTTCTGCATAATTACTGCAGCAATTTTTTTGCATAATTGCTGCATTTCTTGATCCTCTATGCATAATTGTTTGTTCAGTTTTATTGCATTCTCTGTTACGCATTTTGCTTTCATGTTTGCTTTTTTTTTTGGTTAAATTGTGTGCAAAATTTTGAGGCTTCCTAATTGGTTTGGACCAACAGTACTAATGCCTTCGGCTTTCGCACCCTTAGCAAGTATGATATTCCTCAATGACTAGTCAGGGTTACCTAGTTTTGCCAGTACGCTCCGACTCCATGGGATTAGCATGGGCCATTGGAGTTTCCTAACCGGATACCACCCCTAAGGCTAGGGTTCACTATACCAAAAAGGAATATAGAGGGCGAAGGTTAGATAACATTTAAAAAAAAAACACTCTTTAAAAAAACACGGACCTTATAAAGAGCGCTTATTTAAATAAGCGCTCTCTATTATCAATTATTAGAGAGCACTTATTTAAATAAACGCTTTCTACTAAAACACATAATTTATAAAAAGCACTTATTCAAATAATCGTTTGTATTATCCATTATCAGAGAAAAATATATTCTTTAATCCAATGGTCCATGGTCTTGGTGCATCCTGGGCCATTAGATCTAGGGCACCAAGAGCACTAGACCTCTTACTCCTCAATTCCACGCCTCCTCCCCATTCCCTCCCAATCCTCAACCTTGTGCGACTCCAAACCCTACTTCCCCCGCGATTCCTCCTCCACCATCATGGTAGAGAGGCATGGTTGTAACATTGCAAAAACCATTCATGGCTATGCCGACGAACGGAAAAGAGGGTGAGAGAAAGAAGGAGACGTGAAAGATAGGGTGAGCGAGAGAAGGAGACGTGAAGAGAGAAAACAAAAATGGGGGAAGGTTGGGATGCTTGTACACAACAGTGTTGCCTTTGTGGTGGACGTTTCCAATGCATGGTGAGGGAAGAAGAGGAAAAGAAAGAGAAAAAAAAGAGAAAAGAAAGGGAAAAGGGAGAAGAAGATCGATGACGAACCATGGTGGTCCACTGTAGAGGTAATGTTCATTTTATTTTTTTCTTATTTTGCTTCTTTATTTTTTTCTCTGTTGTTTTCTTTGTCTTTTCTTCTCTCTGCTCTTTTTTTATTTACTGGTTTTGTGTGTGATTGTGGATGTTTCTTGCATTGGTCCAAGTGGTGTTCTTCAAAAGTGTTTCACAAACAAAATCCCTATTTCTTCTTCATGAACCCTCAGAAGCAGAGGCTTAGTATGCCACTCTTTGCAAACCTGGAAAGGTAGGTTCATATCTGTTTTTATGAATTGGATTCTTGAAAACTAAAATGAAAAAGAAGATCAAATTTCTACCATTTTTGCAAGCCTCTATAGGAATGTAGATCTTGGCAAGTGAGCAAGTGTAACAATTCTTCTCTAATTACTATGTTCTATTATGTGATTATCACTAGCTACAAGTGGGGATTTAACTAACTAGTTCTATTTCTGGGTTTATCAGTGCCTGGTATTAACTCTATCTTGTGAAGGCAGAGAAAGCTTGAGCATGTATTACTAAAAAAATCAAATTGGCTGAAACTTTTGGACAGGTACTTAGACTTACTGGAGTTGTTTTAGAAGGGTCATTGGAAAAAAAAAGAATAAATTTCATCACTGATTATTTCTCTTTATTCAATATAGGATATGATTTAGGATGTTATTAGTCACATTACTTGATTTTTGGTTCCTTTAGTTTATGAAATTGTATAGGTAAGTCTTTTTCCAGGAATACCATGTTATTTATTCCTTTTATGGATGTAGTTTAGTTTATGAAACTGTATATAGGTAAATCATGTGAATATAATTTATTTTTACCATAGGATTTTGTCATAGTTCTCTAAATATAGAATGAAGGACATAATTAAGCATTGTTCGCTTTGTTCTCACCTATCTTTCCCGCTGAAGTGTTTTATTTAGTGAGTTACAACTAACCTGAGGAAGACCATTTTGATTGTTATTTTACTAGCTGAGTTTTAAGTTATCTTCAAGATTTTTGATTAACCTTGTGATTTCAAGTCTGCTTACACATGTTCACTTTGGATTTTTTGAACCAAGTGGTAAATGGCCTTGAAAAAGACATGCAGATGTATGTGTGTTGCCTTCTTTCACTCCAACCTCCCTATCCCTATTATTTGTCATCCATTTCCCTTCTCATTGTTTTTTGAATTCCAGTTGCAAAGGCATTTATTTATTGTGAGACATGCAGCCTTGTAGTCTTAATGTCATATAACCATATTTGAGTTAAGAAAATGTTACATTGCTATAGTACCAATTGATAGTAGAAAAAAGATCATCTACTAAGCTAATTAATGAGTTTAAATTTGGATGAAGTCAAAAAGGGTGTTGATACCACTTTTGACTTGTTTGTATCATATAATCTTGCCATTTTTTAGGTGTTATATATATATATATATATATATATATATATAGGAAACATATCTAATGAGAGGGCCTTTTTTATGTGAGAGTGAGAGGAATAAAGCTGGACCATTAGATCTTACTATGAATGGGTCGAGATTAAAACACACAAGTCATGTGAGATTTTTAAAAAGTCACATGACTTTTGTAAGTAGTCACATGACATTAAATCCTGACCATCCATGTATGGTTATATGGCCAAGATTTACTTCTCTCACTCTCATATAAAAATGGCCCTTTCATTAGATATGCTCCCTCTATATATATATATTGATTCGTGGATTGATTTTATGTGGTGTTATCATCTTGCAGACACATCATATATCTATTTTATTTATTATATGAATCGTTGTATATATTTATTATATGAATATAATTTCTTTTTGTGATATATATTAACAAATTTGTTACTTTTAAGTACTAATATAGTGTTTAGAAAGACAATCATGTGACTATTATAAACTTGAAAAATATATATTTTAATTTAATTTATTGTGAACTCAAATTAATTGAGAAAAAGAATGAAAAGTGCCACTATAGATTATAACACTTACCGATTGCTATTAAAAGTGTAGGTTCTTGCATTAGTGTTCCTTGTTAGAGATTATGAGGTTGTTCTGGGATAATATGAGGGCTATAGAGATGACCCAAATGTACCAAACTAGTCAAACACCTCAACCTTTGCAATTGTTATTCTGTGAATACACAATGAGACTACAAGTCCTATTCATTTTTTATTGTAATGGGACTACACACTACACAGTAGATGACATTTTGGTTCTATGATATTTTCGATTATTATTGAAGCTTTCAAGCTGAGTTCTACGTGTTATGATTTATTGTTTTGTTTATGGCTTATTCAATTAAAGGGTAAACTTAATCAGGGACTGGGTTTGCTTGAATGCTTTGAACATACATTATATATTGAGAAATGAGAATGAATTAAACAAAATTGAAATATAAGAACGAATTAAAATAGAGAAGAAAAAAAGACTATAGAGAGCACTTCTTTGAAGAAGTGCTCTCTATAATGTAGCCTATAGAAAGTGCTTTTTTTGAAGCACTTTCTATTAATAGACAGCGGGGACAAAGCACTTTTTATTCGAAGAATAAATGCTTTCTATGACAAATTTTGGCATAATGGTTAGACAACCCATCACAGCCTTCACTACCCAGATTCCTACATACTTTTCTTCATCACATAACTTAAATATTATGATGCATGATTACATACAATGCTTAAAGCTTTTCATAGGCTTTTATCATGGAACATTGACACAAGTTTATATCACACTCAATCTTCTCAAGGTATAAAACAATCACAAGATATTAACTTAGCAAGGCATAAAAAAAAAACAACATTGAGTTAAAGACAGTAAAAAGGAGTTTAAAAGAGCAAAAACAAGCAACCAAGAAACTCAACATGCATTTTAGGGTCGCATCTGCCCGGCGGGACTAGAGGGCCGCCCGGCGGGTCATGCCACGATACACCCCGCCCGGCGGGTTCTGTGTCCCGCCCGGTGGGTTTGCATGCCCGGGAAAACGTAGCAAAGGATCTAGTTTTTGAAAAATAGTTGCCCAGCGGCTTTCTGACCCCATCGGACGGGTCTGAGGTTCGAATTCTAATTTTTTTTTCCCATTATCTTTGGTTTCTAAACGCTCCAAAACGAATATTTAAATTCTTTATCATTTCTTTTACCTTGATAATTGGTCAATCTAATTTATAACCACTTCACTCACTCACAATCTCTTCAAAACCCATCAAATCCCTAACTTAGGTATAAAGAGGGAAAAAAGGTAAATAGATAAACAAGTACAACATAAATGGCAAGGAAAGACACGGGGAAGAGCACTCACCTTGACTGACATACATAACTGAGTTCTAAGGTTTGGGTTCTTCAGTTTCTATTTCTTCTCTTTCTCTTCCTCTTCTTCTTCCTTTTCTCCTTATTCTCTTTAACTTCTTTCTTCTTTTATTTTGTGACGGCTAAACCTAACTGTCATTCTCTATTCCCTTCTTATAACACATGGATGGGTGTGTAATTCAGTAGGCTTTAGTTCCTATTGGGCCCTAGATGCTCTTTTGGGTTCTATAACAACATTCTTACTAATTTCTAACACTAGGATACCAATAATAATAAAAATAACAACAACAACAACAACAATAATAATAATAGTGACATTAACAGCAACAACAATAAATATAATAATAACAACAACAATAGGAACAATAATAATAACAAGAGATAATAATAATATAATAATAACAATAACTCTTGAAGCGTATTTTATCTAATAACACATGTGAAGGGTCCTACTAAAAGCTACCTTGTGGTTTATTTTTAGTACATAAAATTTGGGGTGTTACAACTCTACCTCCCTTAAAAGTTTTTTGTCCTAAAAAATCAAGGCCTAAGAACATGTTCATGATTGCTCACCTACTCATCTTTTTCAATCATTTAAGATTCATCCCTCTAATTGCCTCTTGAACAATTTCAACTCTAAATAGTCTATGATTTTTCATTAGCTTTTTCCTAAGGAAATTTCTATTATCTTGATAAAAAGATTTTCCATAAGACTTCATCTCGTACTTAAAATAGTTTAGGAAATCATATGGATAAATGGGTTCTATCGAGGTAGGCACCTACCATCATCTCTTCATCCTTGTTATTAGGTTCACAACAAATGTACTAGTTGTACAAGTAATAAAGGAAAAGAGTTATCGTCTCCATAGGAATTGTGGTTTAATAACAACACAACCAAATAATTACTTATGAATTTAAGAATTAAAGAAGGAATTAGAGATTTTTGGATTTTATTTGGATTAATCAAAGTAAATAACAAAGAACACAATTTAAAGATGTTTAGAAAATTAATGAGTAAAAACGGTTAAGTGTCGGAATCCCCTTGATTCTCTTTTAAAATAACCTCTTTATTTCCCAAATCCCTTCTTGTTAAGCAATTTACCTTCAATTTCTCTAACTTAGTTTAATCCTAATTTCTTAGGCGATAAACCCTTTAATCCCAATGATGAACCCTAATCCTTTAGGCGAGCAAAATCAATCACAAGCATTAAAAGAAGGAAATTTGCACGAAGACATACAATCTATCCCTATCCCTAGACTTAAGAGTTGTATGGTTATTGAATTGAAATGGTTTAAACCCCAATTTTCCAATTGCAAGATTTAGATTACTAATCAATTTTGTAATGAGTGTCAATCATGGAAAAACATTAAGTGCAAATTCAACAACTAAATTAACAAAAACAAGAGAAATATTTAAAAAAGAAATCAATTACATTAATTTCAAATAAAGGTTCATCATAACCTAGCCCAAAGGGGTTTAGAAACTCATAGAGTAGCTAAACACAAAACAAAAGGAAAAAGAAGATAACAAAAAGCCATAAATCTTGAGAATCAAACCTCAATTCTTCAAGATCCAAAGCCAGAGATGAATCTTCAAGCTCTTCCTCGCTTTCGATCCTTAGATGAGTCAAAGAATTACCCCCAAATGTATATTTTCTCCTTTTTATAGTGAGTTTGGCTAAATGGGTTATAAAATAAACTAGGCTCGCAAAATAGAAATCTGGAACATGTTGGTGCTAGGCGCCAGTTCTCACACAACCTAGGTCCATTAAAAATTAAAATAAAATTAGAATTTGGGCCTCGAACTCGCCTAGCAGGGTTGAAAACCTGTTGGGTGGATTTTTTCGAAAACTGGACTCCGTGGTGATGCTAGGTGACTTCATTGCCCACCGGGAGTGCTGACCCACTAGGCAAGATACACCACCTGCCGAGGGGGGTGCCACTAAAGCAAGGCTTGCCGAGCGAGTACGACTTCATGTACTCCGTTTTGCATTTCCAATCTCCTTTTTGGCCTGTACTTGTGTTTGTGGGTCTCTTTTGCGATCTTCACTTTGGTCCTTGCTTCTTTTAAGTCCTCTTTGACTAGTACAATACTCCTTCATGCCTGTGAACTGCATTCTCTTTCTCTGCACATCTAACTTCCCTTCACAAAATCCAACAAAATTAAGGCAATTCATGCAATTTTAAATAGAAAGCTTAAAAACGTACATCACATGAAATCCTTCATTAATGGTCTATTTTCTCACAAATTTCCTATTAGCTAATACAAAAATCATGTGAATTTGTTCTATAAATCTACATAAAATGTAGATTTATCACTTGTCTAGGCCTAATCCTTAAATGCAACTCTAAGATTAAGTGGTTTTCAGTCAGGGCATTTATTTAAAGAGGTATATGGTGGTTAGGAATTCTTTCTTAGTTCGTCAAGCTTCTTCTAGATGTAACTCTCTCTAGTCCTCTATTTAATAGGTGTGATATTTAGGAATCTGTTCTTATAGGTCTCTGCTAGGTGTAGCTCACAAGGTTCTCTCTACATAGTGAATCTAATCCATTATCAATGGGAATCATAAATGTCATTATCGATCTAACTCTATAGATACTTAAGGGTTTCTTGTTCACAGGATTTGTTGCTACATTGGTTTACCTTTGATAACATTTTTCTTGCAAGATATAGGCTACTTGAAACCTAGGTCGCTATTCGTTCATCCTAAGACAACTACATTCTAACCCACGTTCTCGTGGCACAAATAAACACTCAACTATCTCTTACTAAGTCCTCAACAATACAAAAAAAAATAAAAATAAAAAGCAAGTAGAAGCAACTAAGGAGGACAGCACAACATCACATATTTTGCATACATTGGACATATACATCATTAGCATTTATCCCTATAAGTTATGCAATGACAAATGTAAACATCTATTTATACTTTACTCTTTGGGCCATCAGCACGAATGTGCTTCATGAAGAACAGTCGTGCATCAAACCCAAGATGTTAAACTCAAACCTAGCATACAATATCAACACCCCTATCTCCTCCCCCCCCCCCCCCCAATCATGTGAATTACTCAACTCCCTAGTTAAATTAGACCAATTATATCCATATAAGACATCAAAAGAAAAGAAAGTAATCAAGACGGTTATGTTATTATTGTAGCTAATATAATACAACACTAAGGCGAAATATATATGGGGAGTGGGAATGCATGCATGGGGATACATTCATTTTACATCTACCATTTAGTAAACAAACACATATCTCATGTTCTAACAAACAAAATAGACATATATAACAATCAAAGGAAATTCTTAATATGAAGTAACATAACTTGTTTGGTCTAGGACAAACCACACTAAGTGCAACAACATTCCCACTTAAAGGTTACCACACCAATCAGCGAAAGCATGCACTGAAACAATCTATATCTATACACATGAGCATTTAAGTAAGGACAAGGAATTTGGAAACAACTCCCCATCCTCCGCATAACAAGAAAAAGTAACATATTATCCTTAGGGCATGCAAACAACCAAAAGGTCTATCACTTGGGGAACACATATCTAGGGTAAACTTGTCATCATTGTTGGTTTCTCTAATACTTGAAACGAAGGTCCACTACAGCTAGGGGTATAGGGTCGACCGTTTCTTTTTTCTTAAAGTTAAGACATTCCTTGACATTGGCAGGACACTTTGATTAAGCAAACACACTCACTCATGATTTTACGACACTAGGGACATCCTTTTGTTATAGAACTCTTTTACATCTAGGGCTCTTATTTTTCTTTGGTTCCTCAGGTTGGTGAGGTCCTAAATATTTTCTCTTCCTATTGTCATGCTTTCGCTACACACTCCTAACTTCCTTTTATGATTTCGCTCCACGTAAAAGATGTCTCTCTAAAATACTATCTTAAATTCTCCCACTTTAAAGGTATCCTTGAAAGGGTAATCTTATCTATCACACTTCTCCGCTAGCACTAGGTTATAGTCCTTAAGGAATGGTGGTTGACTTATTCAAGTTTTAATAAATCTTAAATTCCAAGGTCTCTATAGTTGGTTTTCTTCAGCTACTCTCTAACCTTTCTACGGTTCCTTATTTAGAGTTAGGTTGGCTAGGTGAGATTACTACTACGAAATTAAAGTGTAACTGCTCTTAGACTCGATTTTTACTCGCCATTCTTCCCACCTACATTGCACGAAGTATTGAGGTGGCCAGTCTCAATATTCCATTACAAGGTAGTTAGGATTTATGGCATAGCAAACAACCAAAAACACTCAGTGTCACTCAAACAACGTCAAACAATTTCTTAGAGTACACATAAGAAACATAGAAGACACATAACACCCAGGTTGAAAAAATTGACTTGATCTGATACCACTAACGTAACACTTTAAGGGATATTACCGTAACTAAGCCTAGATTTCTAAGAACAAAAAAAGAAACTTAAAAACGTAGAAACAACATTCAGATACTACTCATAAATATAATTAGGTTTTATATATGATTAATACAATAAAATACTATACATGCTTAACACAACTCATCTATCACCCAAAGGTCTCGTACAAACAATAAAAAGGAATACAAAAATATAATGAAAACTAGACTATGTCTTCTTGTACGTGATTCCAAGCCCTATCTGCACATGTCTTCACTTGTATCCTGAAAAAGGTAAAACTTAAAGGAATGAGACATAATGTCTCAGTGAGTGCTCTAAGGACTCTACGACTAGGTCAAACGCTTCCACTCGGACAACCTTCATCACTTATCTCTCATGGTTTTAACCTCACTAGGTCTCTCATAATTCTCCATACTTATGGTTGGGTCTACACCTTTCAATCATCAATACTTCCTATTAATTTCTCTTTCATTCTCATAACTATTATATTAGTTTACTATCTCATTCTCAACTTAAGAACTCATCCTCATTACTCGTACTTCTAACCCAAAACTCTCTCTAGTATTTAAACTCTTCATGTTTAGATTTTACTCTTGTTCCTTTTGATATTTAAAGTTGTCCTTTAGGGGTCAAATCTAAGGCTATAGACATTCTAAAATACTCTTGACACTCCCTTAACACTTACCTTAATCATCTCATCTTGTTCTCTCCTATTTGTCTTATACCTTTCTATTACGCCATGTGGGGATTCACCATTTCTTTGTCTCATTCACAACTATTATTATCCAACTAGAACCCTCATAACACTATCCTAGGGTCTAGCCTTTCACATATCCTTAAGGTAGCAAAGACAATCCTAATTACAAGTATACATCTATTTCACATCCTTTGTCTAGTAATTAGACATACACCTTCACTACTACAAAAAAGGCTTTTTAGAGCAGGATCTTAACTTGGCTGTTAATAAACTGAGTTAAAACAAATGTGTGGTGGCATTTTTGCAATTTTTATGAACTTTTTAAAACTAGTTCACATATAACTAATTTAAAAAGTTAATTTTAAAAAAGAATTATTCATATTTTAAATCGGTTCATCACTAACCAATTTTAAAAAAAAGGCGCAAACTTTCGTATAAGCTTTTTAAACCAGTTACGTAACAATCAGTTAAAAACTATGCATTTTTTAAATCGGTTATATAACAATCGGTTTAAAAAGTGCGGGTTTTTTAAACCGATTATATAACAATCAAGTTTAAAAACAACTTTTTAAACCGGTTGTGTATTCAACCGTTTAAAAAGTTATTTTTAAACTTGTTAATTCATAACCAGCTTAAAAGGTAAGTTTTTTTAACTCTCTCTATCTATTCTTTACCTTCCTCCACCGTTTCCGTTTCACATTGTTTTAGCATCGGCGATTGAAAGAGAGTAGGAGCACATTCTCTCCATCTCAGTTGGAAAGAGCTTTCTCCATTTCTGTTTCGCACGACGTCGATGCCATCACATCCCTTCCTCCAATCTCCATCCTGCCTCTTTAACGCATTGCATTGGGAAGCTTGCAAATTTGAACGTGTTGGGTGTAGCTCGTAAAGATGGTGTTTTTGAAGACCATTGGGTAGCTCGTAAAACGCGTACATTGCCGTTGTTGGAGCTTAGAAGCTCCTGAGTGCACGTTGACTGCCATTGTTGGAGCTTAGAAGCTGGGGGAGGCTGCCATTATTGTGAGTGCTCTATTCACGAACCAAGCTTGTTTTCTATGGATTTTGCATGTCATTTGACACTTTTGATTTTGGACTGTGTTATGCGAATTAAGAGTGGAAATTTTGGAGTGTGTTATATGAATTTTGGAATGGATAGGATCGTGTTATTCTATTTTGCATGTCATTCTATTTTTTGTATGTTATTCTATTTAGTAATCTTGTCAATTTTTTTTAGGTCCTTGAAGTTCTGAATTAGATGAGATAACAAAACAATTACTAATAATTTAGGCAAGTTGTGCTATTTAATTTTTATAGGAAGTAAGAATTAAGTTCATATACATGGGGATTAAAAGTGTATTTGATCCTTGTTTGAATTATTTATACATAGTAAGGATTAACGTCATATTTCATTATCTTATTAAAAATGTATTTGAGCCTTGCCTACTAAATTATATTTTGGAACTTAGATTTAAATGTTGTCTTTAAAATAGCAGTGTTTGAGTGTAATATCATTGGTTGATTGCAATATCATGATGGAATGTGCCTAAAAAATAGAGGAAATTTTGCTAAGTTTTTATGAGAATTAATTGTAACCTTTGAGTATGATTATCTACGTTGAGATCGTGACATATTCAATTAATTACTTTTATTATGCTAATCTAACTAACTTTTATTTTTTTGAGTAGGCTGTCCTTTAATTGTGTTTAGGGAGTTGGGTGTTACGGTTGTTATAAAGCTAAAATAGGATCACATTAAGGTATGTTTTGCTTTGCTTGTTTGAAGTATTGTTTGTGAATATGTATTATGTGTGCTCACTGAATGTTAATTTACTTGAATTTCTAAGAAATGGGTCTTGGTATTTATCTATTTATGGATGCTAAATAGGTTGTTGTGGATTGGATTGTGCTCATTGAATTATTTATGTTAACATGCTCAATGATACGCACCTTGGATTGTTTAGAAATGCTAATGTTAATGTGTTGAATGAAAGAAAATTTTAAATTTGTTGTGGATTGATTTGTTTGATAGGTTAATTAAGCTTTGGTATTATGATTTAAAATTATGTAAACAAGTATATGGGAAAGTACCAAAATACAAAAGAAACTCTGCCAAAATTTCTGTAGGAATTATATGCTTTAGCTTGTGTGTTTGTGTTGTTTATCATTCAGTTTATGCATTACGAGTGAACCTTAGTTTCCCATTTGAGATTCAAACAATGATTAAAGTACTAATTGTTGTATTGAATCTTGAATTATCTGGTTTGAACAGTTTGGAAAGATTAATTTTTTTATACTTGATTAATACGTAGTGGTTAAGTCTCATCTTAAATTTGATTAAATTTCGGTTTAGTACATTTCATGTTATGTCTTTGGGTGCATACTTGATTGTGGTGAACTTGATGTCACCACTTTCATTTTGTGTACTTGGAGACCAATATGAAATGCTGCCAAAATTTTGTCAAATTTAACATATAAGACTAAACCTGTACGTATTAATCAAGTTTAAAAAAATTGCTTTCTAAATGGGATAGAGCCACACCTTGTATAAAAAAGTGAGATTTGTATGCATTAAAATATGGTTTGTGGATCACAGAAGGAAATTATGGATCATAGTTGGATTAATTCTAAATGTACAACTGATAAGTATGAGAATGGAGTGGAAGAGTTTATCCAATTTGCTGAAAGAAATCTTCTTGATAGTGGTGGGTTCTTTTATTGTCCTTGTGTTAATTGTTTGAATGAGAGACAATTACAACTTGAGCAAATATGAGAACATCTTCTTTGTGATGAGTTTTGCAAGAGTTATACAACATGGACATGGCATGGTGAATTGTTAGACATGCCGACTATGTCTCCAGCAGAGCAAGTTGATGTACCTATGGATGATCGACTAGAGGACATGATCAGTGATATTGGACTGGAGTCTTTTCAACAAGCTTATGTTTACGATACTTTGTGCAATGATGCGGATAAGCCTCTATATCCGGGGTGCACTAAATTCACACGGTTGTCAGCGGTGTTAAGATTGGTGAATGTAAAGGCAAGAAATGGGTGGAGTGATAAAAGTTTCATCGAATTGCTTGAGTTGTTGAATGAAATGCTTCTAGAAGGTAACACGTTGCCGAGACGTAACTATGAGGCGAAGAAGGTGTTGTGTCCGATGGGATTGGAATACAAGAAAATACATGCATATCCTAATGATTGCATTTTGTATAGAGAATATTTTGAAGAGTTGGACAAGTGTCCCAAGTGTGGGGTATCATGATATAAAGTGAAGGGTGATGATTGTAATACTGATGAGAGCATAAAGGAGGGTCCCCCTTCGAAGGTGTTATGGTATCTTCCAATAATTCCAAGGTTTAAGCGATGATTTTCCAATGTAGACGACACAAAGAACCTTACATGGCATGTAGATGGGAGAAAATGTGATGGATAGCTTCGTCATCCTGCTAATTCTCCGCAATGGAAGAAAATTGATCGTTTGTTTCTAGCCTTTGGGACTGAGGCAAGAAACCTTAGGCTTGGACTTGCTACGGATGGAATGAATCCTTATGGTAACTTATCCAGTAAGCACAGTTCATGGCCTGCTCTCCTAGTTATTTACAATCTGCCTTCTTGGTTGTGTATGAAGCGAAAATATGTTGTGTTATCTATGATGATTGCAGGCCGAAGACAGCCGGGAAATGACATAGATGTCTACTTACGTCCTTTGATTAAAGATTTGAGAATGTTGTGGGATGAAGGTGTTGATGTGTATGATGGGTATCGTCATGAAAATTTCATGTTACATGTAATGTTATTCTATACAATCAATGACTTTCCAGCATATGGAAACTTGAGTGGATATAGTGTTAAGGGGCATAATGCTTGCCCTATATGTGAAGAAGACACATGCTACGTACAACTTAAACATAGAAAGAAAACAATTTACATTGGGTATCAGAAAATTTTCAGGCCTAATCACCCATATTGTAGACTTTCAAAAGTTTTTAATGGATGTCATGAGGATGGTTTTTTGCCACCTATTTTAACTGGTTAGTAGGTTTATGAACAGGTAAAGGACATCAATGTTGAATTTGGAAAGACCCAAAAGAAATCTACTGAGAAAAACTTCTGGAAGAAGAGGTCGATATTGTTTGATCTTCTGTACTGGTGCGATCTAGATGTTAGACATTGTTTAAATGTCATGCATGTTGAGAAAAATGTATGTGATAGTGTAATCGGTACTCTTCTAAAATTAAAGGCAAGACAAAGGATGGTTTGAATGCTCGTCAAGATATGGTTGAGATGGGTATACGCCTCTAGTTAGGTCCACAGTTAGTAGGTAAGCGGACATATTTGCCCCCAGCATGTCATACCTTGTCAAGAGAAGAGAAAACAAGTTTTTGTAAGTGTCTACAGGGCATGAAGGTGCCACAAGGACACTCTTCAAATATCAAGAGCCTTGTGTCACTAAAAGATCTCAACTTAGTTGGGTTAAAGTCGCATGATTGCCATGTCTTGATGCAACAACTCTTACCAATGGTTATTCGTGACATATTGCCTAAAAAAGTTAGACATACCATTACGCGACTGTGCTTATTCTTCAATGCCATATGCAACAAAGTCATTAACCCTATGAAGTTGGATGAGTTGGAAAATGAAGCTGCTATTATATTGTGCCAATTGGAGATGCATTTTCCTCCTTCATTTTTTGACATCATGGTTTACTTAATAGTGCATCTAGTGAAAGAGATTAGAAGGTGTGGTCTGATTTATTTATAGTGGATGTATCCTATTGAACAATATATGAAGATCTTGAAAAGGTACGTCAAAAATTCATACCATTCAGAAGCATCTATTGTTGAGAGGTACATTGTTGAAGAAGCCATTGAGTTTTGTACAGAATACTTATCACAAGCTGAACCTGTAGGGCTTCCTAAATCTCATCATGAGGGAAGATTTTCTAATAAGGGTACTCGAGGTGTAAACGTTAAACCAATGAGTCGGGAGGAAGTTTTGCAAGCACACTTGTATATATTGAATAACACCGATGAAGTTGAACCTTACTTTTCTACTCACAAAAACATTGTGAAGAAAAAGAACCCTAGAATGCCGGAGAAATGGAAGTTGAATATGCATAACAAAACATTCTTAAACTAGTTTAAAGAACAAGTTTTGAATGATGATAATGCTTCTGACACATTAAGATGGCTAGCACATAGGCCTAACTTTGATGTCATATGTTGGACTGGATACGATATTAACAAGTTTTTCTTCTATACAAAGTCGTTAGATAAGAAGAGTACCGTGCAAAATAGTGGGGTTATGGTTGTGGCTGAGTCCATGCACTTTTCTAGTTCAAAAGACAAAAATCCCGTTATGTCATCCATGTGTTACTTTGGAGTTATTAAAGACATATGAGAGGTTGACTACACAAAATTTAGGGTGCTTGTTTTTAAATGTAAGTGGGTTGACAGTAACACCAGTGTGCAAACTAATGAATTAGGGTTCATATTGGTAGATCTTAGCAAGGTAGGTTATAAGGAAGATCTTTTCATTATGGCATACCAAGCAAAACAAGTTTTTTATGTTAGTGATCCTTCTAACAAGAGACGGTCAATTGTTTTCCACGGGAGAAGCGTGTATGCTAGTGATGAAAAAGAAGATTCAAATGTCGATCTTATTGAGATTCCTTCTTTCTCAACGCGAATGCCCACCTTTACTGATGAAAATGAAGTGGATGATGTACATGCCACATGTGATGATCATCACGAAAGAATATGCGAAAACATTTGTACTTGACAATGTTAGTAACTTACTTATGTTTATGTTATTGTACATTCTTGTTGACGTTATTTTTTATTTTATTGTTTAATTTTTTTATTGTTATGTTTATCTTTGAAAATTGGAAATTTTGTGAATGATGATACTGACATGTGTTTTTTTTTTTTTGCCTTTCTAAACAGGCATATGGATGATTCTTCTAATAACCCATCTTGTGAGTCTACAAAAAAAAAAAGGTAGACAAGGTACACACCTAAAGGAACTAACTCTTAGTCGAGCTGGTGACCATCTAATACTAATTCAGTTTGACATGCTTAGTGGGGCACCTCAGGGGGAAAATGCCACAAAATTCAATAGTTTTGTGGGCGTCCTTGCTCGAAGTAATGTCTCCATCCTTTATGAGGACTGGGACCATCTAGAGGAGAGCATGAAAAATCAAATTTAGCAAACTATTACGGTATTTTACTTTTATAGTCTCAAATATATAAATTGTATTTAACCATATTATTATCATACATTGACTATTCAATTTTATTTTGTAGTTGACGTATGATCCACATAATGCCATGTTGAAAAAGAAATTGCTATCACTTGCGGCTAAGCGTTGGAGGGCATTTAAGACACAACTCACCACGAGATACATATATGAAAAATTAAAAGACACTTCTCCTTGTGAAAAGTATGCATTTTAGGATGATGAGATGTGGGCAAAGTTTGTTAAAAGCTAAGAGGATCCTGCCTTCCAAGTTTAGTTGGAAACACATTTTTTTAATTATACAACAAAATTTGATTAATTTTTATTGAATTTAATAGTGTCTTATTATTCATAAGAGAAGAGAAAAAAAGGACAAGTGTTTGCACCAAAGAATGTCCACCCCCACAAATTGTCTCGTGAGGGGTATAAGTTGCTTGAGCAGAAGATGTTGACGGAGAAGGCAACGCAACATCAATTGGAAGCCTCGGCATCTGGTTCTACTGCAGATATTACTCCTCCATCACCACTGCAATGATGGGATAAATGGAAGGTGACCTACACGCTAAAATCGGGTAGATATATATCTAAGGAGACACGCGTTGTTGTTGAGAAGATAGTAAGTAATTTTTGTAACTTGATACTTCATATTTCTTACACATTTCTTGAATGATATGTTGTAGGATTCACTGGTTGAGCAGACCTCATAAGAAACATTTGTTCCTCATGGACATGAGGATATATTAACTACTGCTATTGGGAGACCAGAGCACCTTGGGAGGGTTTGTGTTGCTGGATGAGGTGTTGGCATTCATGATTACTACAAACCACCCTCACGTAGTGGGCTCACCTCGAGAATTGTCACTAGGGAAGAGGTGGAGTGAATTAGGCGGGAGATTAGAAATAAGCTTAAAGAGCAGTTGAGATGGGAGATTAGAGAGGAGCTGACATATTTGGGTCTTTCACAACAAAATACAAATGTCCAGCCAGAACAAGCTCATACTCCTATACGTGTCAGCACAAAGGGAAGTTGTGCTATTGTTGATGCTTCTGGGGAGGAGACTGACATTGATATCCATGAGTAGTGTGAGTTATATGTTGATGGACAGTCTGTTCGTTTAGTGGCCTTTGGGAGAGTATATAAATTGGGGCCTACCATACACCAAAGGTTGTTGAGGATGATATAGCAAGGGTGGTGGTTCAACAAATATGGGATGCATATGCTCAAGTTCCTGTACCCATCGAGGAGGTTTAGATTGTTGGGCAGGCCCCTAAAAAGTTCATTTAATGGCTTGGATGACTTATAAAGGTCAAATCAGCCAAGATATATTCAAAATTCATCTTAAATTATTTTTTTCTCTAATTACAAATTGAAATAACTTGATTGTATTTTATAACATTATTTTATATTTACTTTTTTTATAGGATGTTCAACCATCTAAGAAAGATGTTCCACCTAAAAAATCGGAACCTAAAGTTGATCCAATAACATGCTTGTGGCAGGTGGCATCTAGTATGGGGACGGATGTTGTACAAATAGATTAGGAATCGACATTCCTTGGCAGACCCAATGATGTAGACCTATGGATCACCTAGAAGGATGTATTGGAAATTTGTTCTAGCAATGACATGCTAAATATCTCAGTTCTACAATTATGGTTGCTGTAAGTTTAATTTTTTTGTAAATCTCGTAATTACGCATCTCAA
The DNA here is from genome assembly GCA_004329165.1 of Spatholobus suberectus. NCBI lineage: Eukaryota > Viridiplantae > Streptophyta > Magnoliopsida > Fabales > Fabaceae > Spatholobus > Spatholobus suberectus. The sequence continues at coordinate 21,328,676 of CM014733.1, forward strand.
TATTATAATTAACATTCATTTGTATATTTTAGGTACATGCATCATCTCTGTATCTCAAAGGGATCTGAGAATGTATATAGACTTTTTGACCCATTCCTTATTCAGAAGATAGGAAATAAGGATAAAGATTCTTAAGCCTACATTCAGAATTGGATGTATAATGGACAAAAACGGTGTTACCTAGTGCTATACTTGCATTGGTAAACACAAGTTATTTCTCACCCAAATAATTTTAAATGATATTTTGAATCTTGTCACATATATTCTTTTTCCAATGCAGTTCGCATTGGCAATTGATAATTATTTGTCCTAGGGACAATGTTGTGATCTTGTTGTGTTCGTTGCACAAGAAACCCAACAAAGAATTGAAACAACTAATAGAAAGGTCAACTTTTATTTATAATATATTTCATTCATGCTTTATATTATAATTTTGAAACCTATAGCATGTTTTGCATATCCATTTTTTCAATTAGAGTCATGATTGGATATCAAACATTGGCGGGTAGGCATGTGTCACTACAAAGGAAGCCTAGTTAGTTTTTCCCCTATGTAAGTAATTTACAGCTACATATTCAATTACAATTTCTATTAGTTTCTACAACTCATTTCTAAAAAGAATTCTCATCAGTAGGCTAACAAACAAGTAAGGAGCTGTGAGTGTGGATATTATGTAATGAAACATATGTTGACCATAGTTTCAACATATATTGTGGATTCATGGGATGAGGTAATATAATTTTCATCCAGTTACAATAATACTTATAGTTTTTATAGTTGATTGGGTAATGAATTTATCTTATGTATTTTTATGTTGCAATTATTCATTGATAGGGAAACATTCTCACATGAGAACTTGCTAGACATCCACCGACATTGGGCAACATTTTTCCTTCAAATAAGTAATAAATAGTATGTTTAGAATGTCTTTAGATAGACAGAAGAATAGTACTTTTATATTTTACATGTTTCACAGTATATTAAGAAATTTTGTTGGTTAACGTAAGTTATAAATGAATGTGTTGATCTGGTTGTTTATGTGGTATCTATTTCATAATATTAGAATTTGGTCTATGAATAAATAATGAAATTATTTAAAAAAATGACACTTTTTAAATCATTGTGCATTAATCGATTTAAAAAGTCTAGCTTTTTGAATCAGTTCTATTAGTAACCAATTTAAAAGTTAACCTTTTTAAATCAGTTTCCCAATGAATTGATTTAAAAAAGCTTTTTTTAAATCGGTTCAATAACCGATTTAGAATGATAATACTTTCTATATGGGCTGTATCTAAATCAGTTGCAAAACTGATTTAAAAATCCTTTTAACCAATTTAAAAAGTGTTTTCTACAGTAATGCGTGTTTTGTTTTATCAAACAACAACAACACACGTACATAATATGATCACATATCCATAACTTTGACACTTCATCATAAGACACAATTATATTTTCACATGTGTCAATATTACATCAATCGCTTATGAACAAGGTCACATAGATTTAACTTCGTTACAACATAGCACATTTCAACATATCACACTACAACAGGATGCATATGCATGCTATGCTCCTAAATATCTACTCATGCACATGTGATACCAACTTAAACTTGTCGGAAAGTAGACTAGGAGTAAATGCACAGCCACAAGAAGCACCTTCGTTATCGATGTCTTCGGCTTTCGCACCCTCAACTAGTATGATATCCTCCAATGACCAGTTAGGATTACCCAGTTTTGCTAATACGCTCCAGCTCCATTGGATCAGCATGGGCCATTAGAGTTGCCCAATCGGATACCACCCCTAAGGCTAGGGTTAAACAACCCATCACGGCCTCCACCAGCCAGATTCCGACATAGATTTCACATAGTTACAACATAGCACATTTCAACATATCACACTACAACAGGATGCATATGCATGCTATGCTCCTAAATATCTACTCATGCACATGTGATACCAACTTAAACTTGTCGGAAAGTAGACTAGGAGTAAATGCACAGCCACAAGAAGCACCTTCGTTACCGATGACTTCGGCTTTCGCACCCTTAACTAGTATGATATCCTCCAATGACCAGTTAGGATTACCCAGTTTTGCTAGTACGCTCCAGCTCCATTGGATCAGCATGGGCCATTACAGTTGCCCAACTGGATACCACCCCTAAGGCTAGGGTTAAACAACCCATCACGGCCTCCACCAGCCAGATTTCGACATAGATTTCACATAGTTACAACATAGCACATTTCAACATATCACACTACAACAGGATGCATATGCATGCTATGCTCCTAAATATCTACTCATGCACATGTGATACTAACTTAAACTTGTCGGAAAGTAGACTAGGAGTAAATGCACAGCCACAAGAAGCACCTTTGTTACTGATGCCTTCGGCTTTCGCACCCTTAACTAGTATGATATCCTCCAATGACCAGTTAGGATTACCCAGTTTTGCTAGTACGCTCCAGCTCCATTGGATCAGCATGGGCCATTACAGTTGCCCAACCGGATACCACCCCTAAGGCTAGGGTTAAACAACCCATCACGGCCTCCACCAGCCAGATTCCGACATACATTTCTTCATCACATAACTCAAATGTTATGATGCATGGTCACATACAATGCTTAAAGCTTTTCATAGGCTTTGATCATGGAATATTGACACAAGTTCATATCACACTCAATTTTCTCAAGGTATAAAACAATCACAAGGTATTAACTTAACACGGCATAAAAAAGAAGCAACAATGGGTTAAAGAATACAAAAAGGAGTTTAAAAGCACAAAAACAAGCAACGAAGAGACTCAAATGTGCATTTCAGGGTCGCATCCGGCCGACGAGACTGGAGGGCCGCCCAGCGGGTCATGCCACGATACAGCTCGCTCATTGGGTCCACACGCACAAGGAAAACACAGCTACCCGGCGCCAACACGGAGTCCAGTTTTCAAAAAATAGTTGCCTAGTGTCTAACCCTGCCGGGCGGGTCCGAGGTACGAATTTTAATTTGTTTTTCCTATTATCTTTGGCTTCTAAATGCTCTAAAACAAATATTTAAATTCTTAATCACTTCTTCTACCTTGATAATTGGTCAATCTATTTATAATCTCTTCACTCACTCATAATCCCTTCAAAACCCATCAAATCCCTAATTTAGGCATAAAGAGGGAAAAAAGGTAAATAGATAAACAAGCATAATATAAAGGGCAAAGAAGGACACGGGGGAGAGCACTTTTCTTTATTGACATACAAAGTTGAGTTCTAAGACTTGGGTTCTTTAGTTTCTATTCCTTCTCTTTCTCTTACTCCTCTTCTTCTTTTTCTCTTTATTCCCTTTAACTTCTTTCTTCTTTTATTTTGTGACGGCTAAACCTAACTCTTCTCCATTCCCTTCTTGTAACATGTGGATGGGAATCTAGCTTAGTGGGTTTTAGTCCCCTATTGGGCCCTAGATGCTCTTTTGGGTTCTATAATAATATTCCTACTAATTTCTAACACTAGGATATCAATAAAAATAAAAATAACAACAACAACAACAACAATAATAATAGTAACATTAACAACAACAACAATAAATATAATAATAACAACAATAGGTACAATAATAATAATAATAAGAGAAAAAATAATAACAATAACTCTTAAAGCGTCTTTTATCCAATAACACATGAGAAGGGTCCTACTAAGAGCTACCTTGTTATTTTTTTCTAGTACCTAAAATTTGGGGTGTTACAATCACAAATTTTGTTAGGTCTCACTTCTTCTTTAATGGGTCTCTCTTCTCATTTAGAAGTAAGACCAACCAAAATTTGTGATTTCCAATAAATTCTAGGCAATAGTAGAGAACGTGTTGTGACACTCGTTCACATTGAATACAACCCATGTTTATTTGATTATTTATTTAGTTATTTTAATTTTAGATTAACAAAATATGAAAAAAAAATCGCGTTTCATATTACGTGCAATCATCTTACGAAACCTTTTAAAGTAGATAAGTTGTAAATAAAATAGAATTTTAAAATGAAAGTAAAAGATAAGAAAATAGGGCATATCATATAATTGTCATCAGAACCAATTGCATTTAGGTTTCTGAAGTACAAGTGAAACAAAATACATCAGAAACTGAATACAGCTGAAATTGTAAAATACAGGGAAATCAAAAAAGTACATAAAAGACATCAACCATTCTAATTATGTACGTACAAAATATCCTAAATCAAAGTAGTATTTATAGATCTACTCCTAGTCCCTATATACAAAAGAGACTACTGTCACTCCCCATCAGTCCAAGTCACCTCAGAGTCATCTGAGTCTAAATGATGAGCCTGTCCATTGGGTAACCCCTGAGGAGACCCAGCACTGGGTGGAGCTGATGAAGGTGGTGGGTGCCAGTCATTGGCCATACCCACCTGATACTCCACCATCGGTAAGTCTACAGGTGACTCAACCAAGATGACCTCCGTAAGGGATCCTTCAGGGTCCTCGAGCACAGGTTGTGCGATGGGAGGTAGATCCATGGATGGCTACTCAGCAGGCAATGCGAAAACTATAAAGGGGGCCATAATTGGTATGGCAGGGTCCTCTAGTGGCATCCACAAGGCGGGAGGAACATACTCAAAGTCGAGCGACGATGAAGAGGAGACAGAAATCGAAAAGGTCCATGACATGGGAGGCACATGCACTCCTAGAATAGGGGATAGAAAGATAATCCTAACGAGGCCTCGAAAGGTCAAGTAATCAATCGCCTTGTCATAAAACCATATCCTCGTATCATCTTAGTCAATGTGCATATTGAGTAAGACTGGGAACACAACCATCTTTAAGTATCAATCATGAATAGTCATGCATCAAGAAAATAAGAAAAGGAGTGAAGCGATTTGGTTCTTAAAATCACTTTCACATAGATGGCAAGGCATCCTACCATCACAAATAGATAAAACACAGTTGACAATAAATAAAAAGGAATTTAGGGTTTGTCTAAGTTATAGCAACTACCCTTGACACTGTATGTATCCATACTTCCATTAATAATAGTTCTTTAATAGAACTGAAAAGTGACTAGAAGTATATATACCTCTCTCAATATCATCAATCATGGTACAATTCTCATCATTATCGAGGAACAGAGCAACGACTCAGGACATTCATCATCCACTCAGAAGTATACTCTCGCACCAATCTTGGAATGTTGAGTAGTTCTCGAGGTTATCAAGCTTGGTTAGGCGAATATCCTGACTCAAGAGCACTACTTTGGTCATTGGGACCTTCATTACTCGACACCTTACCCCTAAGACCTCCACAAGGGGTCCTTGCCTTTCATTTCTTAACGTACCAACTATAACTTCCCATGCAAGGTGTCACGCCACCACATGTCCCTCGCATCCCTTGTACTCTATTTACTAATCACTGTCCTTAACACTCATAATTCAGATAGAGAATTCCTTGGTCTCAATACATCTGAGCACTAGTACAGTGTTTACTCAATATCTCTACCTCTTAATGCAGAGGTCGAGTTTAGTCACAATATGATTTATGGGAATTATAAAAAGCTAAGTATATATTTAGGAAATCAAGAGAACAAAAGGGAAATTAGCAATCAAACTTTGATTTGGCTTAATTACCTTAAATACCTAATTTAAGATTTAAACTTACTCAGGAAAATCCTAAATTAGCCACTAATAATTTAAACGTGATTATTTAAATCCTTATCATAAATAGAGACGTAGATACTTAATAAGGAATTCACTAGTTAATTCAGAATTAGTGTGTAATTAACCCTACATTTTAGGAATTGAATTGCCTAAGGTCCTAAATTTCATCATTAATTTATGTTGTTAAATTAATGTAAGTAGTTAGCCATGATTCAAAAAGAATTTAGTTGGACTAAGTATATTGTAGCTTGAACCAAGAAAATAATTTATGAGGACCCTTTTTAATTGGATAAAACATAATGTCATATTTCTTTTAATGAAAATATGTTTAATTTTTACTAAAAGGGTTCGCCATTTAAGTTTTGGACACTAAAGGAAATGGGATTTTACAAACTAGAAAAAAAAAATTCATTTATCTTAGCTCAAACAGATTTTTAGAGACAACAAATTTAGGCCTCAATTTGAATTTCAATTTGGAATGGCAAACGATTTTTGTCTGACATAACCCATAGCTTGTTGGAAATATTATTCTTTCTAGTTTCTTAATCATTAAGGATTATCTCAGGAAAATCTACAAAAATAACAAAACAGAGAGATCAGAAGACCTTATTGGAGAACTAGTTGTTTTCTTTTGCTACTTTCGCGTCTCATCTCAATCTTTTGATAACCAAGCCCTTTTTTTTTTCTTTCAAAAATTAAATTAAAAATGCTTTCCAAAAATTCCATGAACTCCAAAAATCAAGGCATATACAATTTATAGTGATTTTTCAAATTTTATAGTTGTAAAAAGTCATTACCCATAAAAAAAATGTATCACCTCCAGATTCTAAGATTTATAAAAAATAGTAAATGAAGATAAATATAGGAAAACTATATATCTTGAAAATCTTAGTGAATCTACTTTTTACTCGTTCTAGAAGTCTTGATTAACACCCTATAGAACTTTCGAAAATCGCTTTTTCATGCACACTACCAGTTACCGTTTTCAAAAACAGCAACTCCATATTTTAAAAAGTGTAACTTCATTGTTTCTCAACCTTTTCAATGCTTCTTGTGCCCATTTTGAAGAGAATAATGTCTAGTTTTCAATAAAAAAAATAAGAAATTAAAAATATTAAGTGTAGCTCGAAATATTACAAAAACAGTGACTAGTGTTCAAACAAGATTCAAAAATAGCTTGTTGGAACCCAAGTGCCTCTTCATAAAAATCACTCTTTTCATCAAGTTATGAACTTTAAATGGCCAAAACAAAATTTTGGGATTCTTAGATACATCAAAAGATAAAATAAACATCTTTATCCTTCACCAAAACCGTGACTTATTAGGGAGAAAAAAAATGCCAACACTTGGTGTCAGCTGAGCTTGGGTTCAATTTTAAGACTCCTTTCAAGTTCTTGTTGTTCTAAGGTCCTTTGTTGATGGGTAAAGCTTCAAACTTATCTTAAGAAAATGACTATCTTTTAAGTCCACTTTGGAAGGACTTACTCAAGGGTTCAAAGAGTGTTCAAGGTTCAGAAAAGTCTTCCCTTTTTCAAAGAGTGAAGCCAACAACAACAATGAGGAGAAATAAGAATAGAAGTAGTAGGAAAACAAAATGCTAAGGGTTTAGGGGGCCAAACCCACCCAAAATCTATCTACATGAAAGTAAATAATTTAAGAACACCCCACTCCCTCCCATATACCTCACATGAGTTGGAGAAGAAGAGGATGAATAAGCCGTTGAAGCTTCCTTATTAATGGAGTGTGGTGATGGTCTTGAAAAAGGGTTGAAAGAGGAAGAGAATGGTGGATTTAGGAGCATGAAAATTTTGAAATGGAGCTTAAGGAGAGAGAGAGAGGGAGTTTTGTCCAGAAGCTAAGAGAAGAGAAAGTGAAGGAAATCTGTCCCAATGTATAGTCGTTAAATAGATGAAGGAATAGGTTGTTAAAAGGGGGGGGCAAAAAAAGTAAACATACTTTTTCTTTTTTTTTTAGATTTTTATTTTTATGACATGTGAGAAATTATAGGGAGGGGGATTGTAGAGCAATTGTAAATGTGCCATACCTTTGCTCTCTCAAGTTTTTGCGTTTCATTTTCTTTGTAGACAAATAGACTTGTTTTGATAAAAACATCTTAAGCTTGGTAATTTGATTTTTATGGAAATTGAATGAATTTTTCTTTGAAACTTTGTGAACACCTTGATTATTGATTAAAAATAATTTCCAAAATTTAAAATTAATTTTTAATAATTTAATTCAAATTTTTAAGTATTTATTTGGTATTTTTGACTTAAAAATTCATAGAAATTTCATTTAACTAAAAAAATTCCAATTTTTTTATGAAAATTATAAAATTAAATGTATAACCTAAAAATAAATTGATAATTTTCATTTTGTCTCTCCTATATGTTAAGCCTGCAATGGCTATATTTTAGCAAACAATGTAGGGCAGTTTGGTCATTTTTCACAGGAATCTCAAAAAATTTCTAGAAAATTTTTCAAAATTATATTTTAATATATATGACATATTTCTAAACACGAAATGACAATTCACAATCATTTATACTTTTTTCTCATGTCAACCCTCGGTGTAAAGAAATTAAGATTAACTGCTAGTTTCTTAATTTCTTGGTTTATTAGAGACAATTTCACAGATATTAAAAAATTAAATATGGCACTAAAATGAAGGTGTTACAAGTGTTGCTGGCATTCCTCTTAAAAAAAATAAAGACTAAAATAAATGCATGCAGCTATTATTTTAAAATAGTCACATGAGTTTTTAAGTTTGCCAGCATGTGAGATTTTCAATTGTTTGCCAATTCGTAGCACACATGGCCTAATTTGCATGAGACTCGCAAGCCCAAACCGCAACTTCTTTATCATCTTCTTTCTTCATATGCGAACCCTAAATGCCCACCTAACTTGACTCATGCCTCGACTCTGCCTCTATAGATGACTAAAATCTCACTACCTCTGCCATGCCAAATCTGCAACACAAGACCTACGACAAGCATGGCAGCCGCGAGGAGGAAGGCGTTTGCAATGGCGTTCTCACGACCTCCACAATAACCTCTATTTAATAACATTGGACAATGTTACTACATTTGCATAAGACACATTTTACATGGCATGTCTAGCACATTATTCAATGTGTACCAAAATGTTGGATTTGCTAAGGAACCTTTGGAGAAGCTTGAGGCCAGATACATGACAAAGCATGAAACAAATAAGAAATTTCTTATTAGTTGTTTCAATAATTATAAGATGTTTAATGATAGGCTCATTATGGAACAAATGCATGAAATGGAATTGTACTTGTCGAATTTTTAAGATGCTGACCTACTTTGCAAAGATCTCTCCCATTGAACTCCTCCTTTTCTAATCTCCTTTGCTGAACCATTATTCTTCAAGTGTCACAATCTCCCTTTTCCAAGATGGTGGGGGTACCTACAATGGCACTCCGATGCTCAAGTTAGATAGGTCTATCTAAGTAATCAGCATTATTGACTTGATCACTTACCTTGTCATCCACCTAGCTTTACCATCATTATTGAGTGGAAAGTTATTACTCGATAATCATCACAGATAACACCCCACTAAGCATGTCTTTGAACGGCCTTAGCACTATCTTAATTGTGCAGGCCGGCTAGGTTATACGTCTCTACTTGCTCGGGTAACCTTGGATGACCAAGCTTACACCTCAAATAGTACATAAGCCCCTAAGCTCCAAGTTCATTTTGAACGAAGGAGCTTGTGAAGCTCGTTTTTGCTGAGTTTATAAGAATTATTCCAAAACTTTAGATTTCCACTTGAAAGGTTAAACGTTGTACTACTTGTTGACAGGGTTTAGTAATGAATAGCTAAAAACCTTTTGTTTTTTCAAACAATGCCACACGAATGGTGACTTTTCCCCTCTAAGTGATAATTATTGACTTTTTAGAGTTATACCTTTCGAGCATCATCTAGGCATTATTGCTAGATACATCTTTTGATATGAGGAGTCATGGCCATTAATTAAGGGTTCAACTAGCCCCCTAATTGTTGGATTCACACGACACTTCGCCCCCGTATCTTATCAATAATGGGTTGCATTTTACCGACACACCTACCTATGCAGGGTCGTATCGAATGGGGTTTATAAATAAGGTTTTCCTCTTTCCCCTTTTCTTCATTTCACAGCTAGCACTCTTACTGCATTTCACTCTTCCCTTTTGATTGCTTTTGATTTCTTCTGCTTCTGCCATTGCTTCCTTTTTTCTCATTAGCTTCTTTGGTACGCTCCATACACCTTGACCCATTTTTTTTTTTACTGATAATGGCTTCCCCTTCTTACTCATATGATTCGAACGCCCAAAACTTGCTTTCTCCTTAAGTTAAAGCCACTAGGGAAGATTCATCTTCCTCACCTATTTGCATTGCCTTTATTGATTCCACTTCTTCTAAGGCTTCTACATTTGAAAGGTTGATGGCTTACCTAGAAGGGGGTGAAGTTAGTTCGAAAGCCTCTTAAATCTGAAAGGCAAGGGCGTGGCTATAGAAGAGATTGAAGAGGCTGAAAATGCACTAATCCTTATGGTTCTAGTGGATGAAGAACTTAAGGTTGCCCTACCAACGTGGTTGATGTAGACGAAGAACCTGAAATTAAGGAAGAGGTAATCGAGGAAGAGGAAGGGGATCAAAGAAAAGAAAAGGATAACACCCAAAAAAGTCTTATCCATCCATTATTATTCCTAGGTATTCTTGGGTATGAAGGGATGTAGGCACCTTCCCCACTAAATTTCAAATTGAGAAGTCTATAGCTATGCTGATGAAGTCTATTACTCTTGCATACTTGGTCAAGAAGACCTCGTCATCGCCAAGCCATGCTTGGTAGACAAGTATGCGTTCCTTGCGGTGCCTCAGGATCAAGCACCCTGCATCTATATGTACAAAGCCCTATTTGGGCACTTACGAATTACTCTACCTTTTTATACTTTTGAGTGTAGTATTTTGAACAAGTTCAACATGGCACCTTCTCAACTTCACCCAAATAGTTAGGCGTTTTAACTAGCTTTTCAAATATTTTGCACTTACACTAAGATAAAGCCGTCAACAATTTTTTTTACTTTTATCAAATGAAGTCTAATAAGTTGATTGGGTAGATCTCTCTAAATAAGGCTCACACAAATGGTATTTTCACCCTGTTTAATTCTTCTTACAAAAGTTTTAAGAGTGAGTTTTTCGGGTCTAATCTTTTGAAGTAGGCAAGGATCCCAACTTTATTGATCGGGATAGTAAACCTAAATTCCTTTTGTGCTGGCAGCCTAACCTTGACAAGTTTAAATCCATTGCCAAGGAAACAATCACCTCTGTGGAGAGGGTTGACATTAACTTCTTTCAAAGTTTACCTCAGCTACTTAACTGCGAGCTCTCATAAACCTTCTTAATAGCAAAAATCATTCCAAGGCCTTTAATAGTGAGTGTCATACTCAATGGCATGACAATGTACTTTGCTTATTGGTTTATGCTTCTTAACATCTTACACTTTGTTTTATTTTCTTTGTTTTGTAGAAATTATAGGCAAGAGCAACTGGAGAACTCTGAAGAAGAATGTTGTTGTGGATGTTGTCGCTACTGTGGCCATTGCCTTTGACCACCCAAAAAAGAAGAGAAGGAAGACCTCTAGCTCAGATGCACAATATACAAGCAATGCCAAGTTGGGGGTCAAAATCAGAATGCTACAATTCCACCAAGTTCTGCCATTACTCAACTTGGAACTCCTCAACCTACATTGGAAGCTTCTCTTTCACCTTTGCATAACAGTCCAATCCACCAAGACCAAATGGCTAACACCATTGAAAATGTTCCTTTTTCAACTGGTGAAGCTGTTATTCCTAGGTTTGACCCTGTTCGTCCTCCCCCTAAAAGAGTGATTTTCCAAATGTTTGACACTAGCAATCCCTTGTATTGTCTCAATCATATTTCTATATCTAAAAAAGGTTCCTTCACTTTGGAGTGCTGACTTTAGCTCAAAAGAGATTTTCACTTCACTTTGGATAAAGTTGGCCATGCTACTAGCATGGAGTCCCTTGAAGTATTTTTGACTTGTTCTTTAGGACTTAGTTGTTATTGGTCGTAGAAAAGTGATGAGAATGAGAAGAAGACTAAGAAATTTGCAATCAGGATTAAAAGCTTGGAAACTAAGTTGGCTTAAGCAAAGTAATGTTTCCACCAATCTACTACCGCTTTTGCTAAGGTTGCTAAGACCAACATAGATCTTAGCAACAATGCTTTATTGAGATTGTTAAGTCTAAGGCAGATGCGACCAAGCTTGAATACCAATTAAAAGCTACAAATGAATAGAAAAAGGCTTGGCAAGACAAGGCAAATAATGTCAAGAAGGATTTGGCAGAGTTGAAAGCAAAAGTGCAAAAACTAAAAGCTGATTTGGCTTCTGCAAACTCAAAAAAAAAAAAAAAAGGCCTTAAGCTCTTTTTAGAAAATACTCGTAAAACTTTTAGAAAAAAATTAGATAATTAATAACAAAAATAAAATGTGCAAATGGGAACTAGATAGACTCATGAGGTTTTATAACCAAAATGGGATAATTTACTTTTAAAATTATTAAATTAGTGTAAAGAGTAATGATATTTGGGCACCTCTACATATAAAACACCTCATTAACACCTATTATTTTTCTTTCTCTCCCTCTCTTCCTATCACATCATATCACCTATCATACATACACTTCTCTTTCTTCCCTCTATTTTTTCTCTCTACGTGTCATATATCATTTGGGTGTCCATTGATTATTTTCCTAGCATAAAGGAGCAAAATCCCTTTTCCATGTGGCAACAACTTTGAAATTTCAAAGATCCTTACCCTCATGCCTTGAAAACCTTTGAGAAACCAAGAAAGTCCAAAGAATGTCAAGAGATGTGTGAAATCACCAATATCAGCCAAAAAATGTGAAAAAAAATGCTAATAATAGTCATCCATTTGAAGAGAGCCTATCTTAAGTGTTGTTTGGTCCCTAAATGGCCTAAAATCATTATAAATCAATTTTTTTTTAAAATGAGTAAAGGTTTTTACTATTTACCCTACCTCTCCCTCCACATACTAAATACACACCCTTTTTCCCCTTTTTTTTTTATTAAATTTTCCTTGATAGCCTTATTTTTTATCCTTTTTCAAAGAACACTCATTCACCTCAGTTCTCCCACCCACCTCTGATTTCACGCACTCCTCCTTCCTCCCGCCAACCCATTTGAATCATGCTTATACCCACCTTAACCAAATCATGCTTATACCCACCTTAACCAAATCATGCTAATACCTAGGAATATAGCACTTTCCATTTGAATCATCAACATCAAATTTACCAATACCATCATCACACTTTTTCTGAAAAACAATTTCACGAATATATGACATTGAAGAATCAAATCCTTCTAAGCCATACAACTTCACTACTATGAAACAATTGAACAAATCAAGGAATGAATAGAGACTATATTTACCTTTAGGGTTTGCAAAATGGAACACTATAAACCCTCCCAATTTTAGCGTTTGACTTATCTTTGTCAAAGAACACGAAATTGAAGTTGTTGTCGCCGAACAAAATCCAATCACCTCAGCCAGACTTCACCAGTGGCTTTCCCACTTTCCTTGTGATTCTAATGGCATCTTTGATGATGAAATCTAAGATGTTACAATCTAAACTGCAATCCTCAAACAACTCAGTAAGCACAAGCATTAACAATTTCACACAAATAATTAACTTTTGGGGGACCCTAACCTTTTTGGTTGAACAACATCATTCGGGGTGGTCTCTTGGTTGAAAATGTGTTCACCATTTCACATCTGGGTTCTCTAACAAGTTTAGAACTTAACAAGTTCACTGATCAAAAAAACATTTAGTCGTATCCCTTCTTCGTTGCCGGCAAGGATTGGATTTGGAAGAAGAAATTGGGTGAAATGAACAAAGGAATTAGGTGAAGTATGTAACGCTTGACTGCTTTCAGGATCAAAGACTGTCCCCACAAACCAACACAAGACTTTTCAGCATGCTTTGTCCTTACTCACACGTTTCTTGGGAAACTTCCCAGGAGTGCACCCATCCCATAATTGCTCCAAGTCAAGCACGCTTAACTGTCGAGTTCTTAAGTGATAGACTACCGAAAAATAAATGCATCTTGTTGGTATAGGTAGCACTTATTAATTCCTTTAAGTTATCCTCAACTGTACAATCTCATACCTGCACAGCCTCTGGATCCCTCTCATTCCGGTGCATATTCAATTCATTCATGTGCCCCTCCTGCTAGAAGCCTGACAGGAGCCGCTCCTTGTCTGTGCCTTATCTATTTTGCACCAGCGACCACTTCCTGTCCTCGTCACCGCCCGGGATGTTACAAAGTAAGCTTCTAGAAATTACTTTTTGAAAAAAGGATAATTTTGAAAAACAAAAAAAAATACAAATTAAAACGGGCGTACATAAGTAAATAAAGGGAGTACAAATAGCAATTGCCATGAGTAAGTTCAGGGCAGAAAGTTAGTCAAGAGAAGACGAGAATTATTTTTCTCTTTTAATGTTCACTAAACAATTAGAGAGGAGATTAGTAATGCCATTGGTTTTCAACGTATTGAAGATTTGGGGAGGTATCTTGGGGTGTCATTGATTCATAAGCGTGTTACCACACAAACTCATCCTTACATCCTAGATAAGGTGACCAAAAGGTTGTTGAGTTGGAAAGTGTCTACACTGTCTTTTTGTTACAAGGTGATACAAATTTCTAGAAGATTGTAGAAGTAACATGTGCATATGAAAAAGTAAAGATTATTCTAGAATACTCTTGTAAAATATTCACAACATATTTAGAAAAATCTAGAAACTTATAGAAATGTAGCTTTAGAAAAAAGAAGAAAAGTTAAGAGAAAAGTGAGATAACTCTAGAACAATAAAGTCTAGATATCTCTAGAACTTTCCTTGCATGCCTATAAATAGGCAATTGTATTATTGGTAAGCAAGCACTTCCAAATATTAAATAAAGCCTTACTATCATTCTCTATCAACTACTCTATATCATTCAGCACCTTTACACATATTTTTCTAAAACAAACAGTGGTACCAAAGCTACGTTCGGTCATCTACTGGGCGTAAAGATATTATCCAACTACTTCCTAAAAATTCTACTATATTCTCTACCAATCCTATAATTTGTCCTTAAGCAATGGCCAATACTATTCAACCCTCATCTATTCCTGTCCCTATTTTTACTGGAGAAAATTATGATTTTTGGAGCATTAAAATGAAGACATTTTTTTGCTCTCAAGATTTATGGGATATTATAGAAGATGGATTCATTGCTCCCACGAACATTTCTACTTTGACTGCAGCTTAAAAGAAGGAGCTAAAGGAAAACAAACAGAAAGATTTAAGAGCATTATTTATCTTGCAACAAGCAGTAGCTAACACAATTTTTCTAAGAATAATGGGTGCCACAAGTGCTAAAGAAGCATGGAGTACATTGTAGGAGCAGTTTCAAGGAAGTGCCAAGGTACACACTATTAAACTTCAAACTTTAAGACGTGAGTTTGAATTAATAAAAATGAAGGATTTTGAGACCGCAAAAGATAACTATTCTAGGATAAAAGAAATAGTTAGTCAAATGAGAGCATATAGGGAAAATATTCTTGACAAGAAAATTGTTGGGAAAATTTTAATTTCTATTCCCCATAAGTATGATGTGATCGTGACTACAATTGAGTAAACCAAAGATCTGTCTACCATGTCAATGATAGAACTAATGGGCTCTCTTGAAGCATATGAGCAAAGATTGAGTAGGTATGTAGATTCTGTCAAAAATGCCTTTCAATCAAAGCTCAAATTATGCTATCAAAATAAAGAATATAGAGGAAAGAAAAATAGTGGAGAAGTTTCTAGAAAAAAAGGAAATTCTAGAAGTTTCTCTAAGACCAATCAAGATAAATATCCTCTATGTGGCATATACAAGAAGACAAGTCACTTCAAGAAAGACTGTTGGCATCGTGGAAAGTCACAGTGTCAGTACTGCAAGCAATTCAGACACGTAGAGAAGAATTGCTGCAACAAAAACAAGCATCAAGCAAATTTTGTTAAAAAGCATGATAGTGAGTGTAACACCCCCACTTTAACTTACTTGTTTGTTTTTCTAATTATTCTATGATTAATTGTGAACAATAAAATAGGAACCTCAAGGGTATGATTTTCATGAATATATTCATGTTAGCAAGTTCTATCTAGTTTAGATTTTTAATAATTTATTTGGATTAGGACCCAGGAGCGATAAAACAACTCATTTATCCTTGAAAACTTGCATGATAGGATAAAATAGCAAAAATTATCTAGAGTGGTTTAAAAATTATTTTAAATCATATTTATATTAAAAATAATTAATAATAATTTTATAAATTTTTCGGAATTTTTTTGAGACAGTTTTTGGGAAATGACCGGTATACCCGTAGCCGACTGTGAAAGCTAGCAGGAGACTTTTTAACCTCAAAAAATTTTGAAAAACTTATATTGAGTATATTTTAATTATACCAATATTATTTTAATGGAAAAATAGTGAAAAGTCAAAAAATATATTTATTTGGCAAAAATTGGATTTATTGGCTTAAGAAATGTCTTTTAATGAAAAAAAAATTATTATAAATAATATGTACATGAGAAAATCTGAAAAATTTTCGTAATGCTTACTAAAATATACTTGAAAATGTGGTGTGGTCTGATTTTTCAAAAACCTATCCAAAATTTCTATCTAATTTTGTTGCATTAAATTAATATTTAATTATTTTTAATATCTAATAATTATATAAAATAAATTTTCTCAAATTCCAGAAGTCTTGACTGGTCTGGGACGTTTCCCTTTTGACCACATGTGGAAAGTACAATGGAAATGGATATTATATGGTTTTTGAGTCAAAAATTAAATCCAAAATGCCTACTTTTTGACCTATAAATAACCCCATCACCAACTCTACTATTACACACTCTTTCCTTCAGATTTTCTGAAGCTCTCTCTGCCCACCCAGCTGCTGAATACGTGCAGCACTCCCTCTTCTCCCCAAAACTCTTGCATTTTTTTTTTCTCTCACCATTAAAAGGGTTCCACAAAGTTTAAGTCCCTAAACTTCCAAACCAACCCCCTCTCCTAATCTTCTACCAACAAGCCTTGTTTAGAGGTAAGGGGGAGTGAGGTTTAAGTCTCTAAATTTTGTTTCTTAATGGGTGTGTGTGTTGGGTTTTCCCTTCAACCCAATAAGTATATTAATCCTACTACTACTACTATATAATTATTTATATTCTTGTCATTTAAATTATTGCTTTATTATTATGTCATTTACTTTAATGTCATTTATTTTCTTGTCTTATTATTATTTCCATTATGTTGCAATTTATTTTTATTTTATGCTTTATTTATATTTTTGCCCATTTACATTATGTCATTTACTTTATTGTTTAAGTTCTTGCTATTTAAATTCTTGCTCTTTAAATTTCTTGCTTTACTTATTGTCATTTAAATTTTTGCCCATTTAAATTATTGCCATTTATTTTATTGTTAAAATTATTATTGCTATTCTATTGTTATTTACTTAAGTTTCACTTTATTGTTATTTTAATTATTGTCATTTATTTTGATGTTACTTTCATTACTATTTTGGCATTATATTATAACTTAAATATCCTATTATGAATAGCTATTATGGGCTTATTTTCATGCCAAAAATAGCTATTTTCTAAAAACCCCAATTTTAAGCTTCAAGATCACTTAGAGAAAATTTTTGGAGTCTATTTTCTCCTCACAAGGCTCTCGGCCACATTCAAAGAAAAGGGAAAGAAATAATTATTATTTTTTTAACTTATTAGAATGGGTTAGATGGTTGAAAAATAATAAATAAGTAAACAAAACAATTTTTGACCACATAGAAAATGAACTCAATTTCTAAAAAAGAAAAACAATAATTTAGGCTTTTTCTACAAAAGGCATTCGGCCCATTAAAGAAATAAATCAATGAAGGAGATGAATCTTTCATTTAGATTTAACATTTTTTTGATAAATACTTGAATTGATAAAAATTGGTAAGAATATATCCTAAGGAAAGTTAAAGAAAATGTTTTCTTGAAAAAGCAAGTTCTAGTAAGTTTTTAGAAATAGAGTTTAAACTTCAGGCCCAAATTTGGAAAAGTTTTTGGGATAAAAACCTTATTAGACAATTTTAAATTGTTATCATTAAACTACTATTTTGAACAAATTATGGCTAGTGTGAAAATAAATAAATAACATCAACAAAGGTTTTAATAAAATTGCGCGTCTTCTTGAAATTAGAAGTGTTGGTTCTTATAAGATGAATAATTCAAATTTTAGTAAAAAGGAAAATAACTGAAGAGAAACTCTAAGTATGTTCAGTGGTTGCAGCATAGTCTGACCTTCCACATCAGAAAAGAACTTCTCTTAAAATTTTACGTCCTAGTCATAATTGTAGACGAAAGTTTTTCTCTTTAAAATAGTTTGAATTGAAAAGATAGAAAAGGATAAGGACAAATCAAGATAATTAAAATAAGAATCGCAATAAATGTATAAACGTGTGAGAATGAATATGCATGATGCTTTAGTCATTGATATTTCCTTCCCTGTGATGTTCATATTGAATTGTTTCTAAGTTCTATGAAAATGTGATGGATGAATGACATCTCTGTAATTCTGGGACTCTGCTGGATTATCCAGAGAGTATGTCTTGAAACTTAAAAAACAAAGTCATAGGAAAACCCCGATTGAGTTAGGACCATGTTAAGAAGCATGGGTGCCTGTGTCTGGGAAGTCACAGTTTGGTATACTGCGGGATGAAAGGCAGGGACCATTGTTCGGGTCTTGAGGGTAGAGGTGCTGAGTTGTGAACATCCCAATGGCCAGATTAGCACCCTGGACCGGGGTAAATCACGTAAACCGACTCGGCAACCCTGACGCCTGCTCAGCATCACCATGATTGGTGTAGTGTATATCCCTGATGGGTGTGTGGCCCTTTCCTCGACGATGATGATTACGACATGGATGTCTGTACCTTGTGAGGGATTATACGAATTCCCAATCGCTTCCCAATGATTCCTGATGGTTAAAGTAAAACATCAGAGATGGGTATGGATCCATACGTCTGGTAAAGGTTGAGATTGAGTCGTAATAATGTAGGTCGGACCTTAGGATTTCCCCTGATTGCTTGTTTAAATTGTTGTTTGTAGCCTATTAAGAAACGAATGAGGCTTTTATAAAAACCTCACTCCTTTCTTGTTTGTTTTTTTTTTCATATACGATCGTGGCACAAGCAGATGGACTCTGAGGATTGGCAATGACGACTACTCTACGTATGACTTTTGTAGATTTTATAGGATGGGCTAGCCTAGTATAGACCTATACTGCTCTGACATAGGTCATTTTTGTTGTATAGCTATAGGCGGGTATTTAGGCTTCTTTTGATGTATTTCTTTTATGTGCTTTTGACGTATGTATTGATATCCGACCTTGTACAAAGGCTTGATGCACATATATATATGATGATGTTTACTTCACAAGTTCTCTATCTGATGTCTCTTGGAATTACTAATGTTTGAGAAAAATAAGTACGTATTAGTTTTAAATCAAGCCAACGTTCTAATAAACGAATCAAGAAATAATAAAATAAAATGAATGTATGTCTTATTATAGTGGGTGTTACAGTGAGCAACATCTTTTCTGTGCTACTTGAAATTCAAGTGATGAAACAAATGGAAGCTAATACTTGGATAGAGGTTGTAGCAATCACATGGCCAAAGATAGGAGCATCTTTAAGGAAATTGACAATTCCACCAAAGTTAAAGTTCGATTGGGAAATGATACCATAGTGGAGTCCAAAGGTAAAGGCATTGTAATGGTGGAGACAAAGAAAGGTACAAGACTCATCAAAGATGTCTTACTTGTTCCCAATCTTAAAGAAAATCTCTTGAGCATTGGCCAAATGATGGAGAAAGGCTATGCTCTACACTTTGAAGGAGATAGATGCACAATCTATGATAACTATAATAAAAGGCGGGAGATAACCCAAGTTAAAATGGAAAAAAGAAATAGAAGTTTCCCAATAAGCTTCAAATATACTATCAACATTGCCATGACAGCCCAAGTTGATGACTCATGGCTATAGCATCGAAGATTTGGCCACTTCAATACCTATGCCTTGAAGCTGTTATATCAAAAGAATATGATGAGAGACCTGCCATGCTTGAAAGAAAATAACAAAGCCTATGAAGGATGTCTTTTCAGAAAGCAACATAGACTCACTACTACAAAAATCGGTTTTTAAAATAGGAATTTAAATCGGTGTTTTCAAGTCTGATTTAAAAAAAAATGCGGTGGTATTTTTGTAAATAAGTGGATACTTTTTAAATCGATTGTAAGAGAACCGATTTAAAAAGTTCTTTTAAATTGGTTCTCATGCAACCGATTTAAAAAGTGAACTTTTTAAATCGGTTGCAAGTGCAACCAATTTAAAAAGTGCGCGCTAGCTCAAAATTTAAAATGATTTAAAGTCCTTGGGCTCCCCCTTCAGCTCCAAGCCCCTCTCCCCCAACCCTAACCCCACCCCCCTCATCATCGTCATAAGTGGCCCCAGCTACATTGACAAGGACGCCTTCATCGCACGCCTCCACAAGTCCCACCGCTACCTCCACTTTGTCGTCATCGCCACCATGCACCCTCAATGCTCTACAGAGGTCGACAGGAAAGATTACCTGTTTCTGGAGATGGTGGAGCTCAAGAAGCTGCTAGAGTATGTGTTGTTTGTATTTGTGGCAGCAAAGAGCGAGATGGTGTTGATGGAAAGGCTTGTGGACTGAAAGATCGAGACTGTGGAGTTGTTGCTCGTGAGGATCGGCACCGCTAGGGAGGAGATAAAGCACGTCAAGAATGTTGATTATTGGTGGTGAATGCCAACAGAAGCTTGAGAATGTGATGACCATAACACTAAACCTTTTGGTCAGTTATCACCATGACCGAGTTAAAAAAAATTTTAACTCGGTTCAAATTACGATTTAAAATGATTACATTTTTTATACTGCCTGTATCTAAATCAGTTGTATAACCGATTTAAAAAGTTTTTTTTAACCGATTTAAAAAGCCTTTTCTGTAATAGTGACTATTGTTTTAAACTGACAAAGCATGGAGAGCTAAAGATGTGTTAGAGTTGATCCAACGAAGGCACCGTCACTCAACAACAATAGGTACTTCATCATTTTCATTGATGACTTTTCTAGAATGACTTGGGTATACTTCATTAAAGAAAAATCAGAAGTCTTTGGAATATTCAAGAAGTTTAAAGCTCTCATCGAGAAGCAAAGTGGGAAACATATAAAAGTACTTAAAAGTGATTGAGGCAAAGAGTACAATTCACGTGATTTTAATAAGTTTTGTGAAGATGAAAGCATTGAGCGCCAACTTACCATCTCATATTCTCCACAACAAAATCGCATCTCTGAGAGGAAGAATCGCACAGTCATGGAGATGGCTAGATCAATGCTAAAGGAGAAAGGTTTGCCTAACACTTTCTGGGTAGAAGCAGTTTACACTACAATCTACATACTCAATAGGTGTCCAACTAAGGCAATTCAAGACAAGACTCCTATTGAGGCATGGAGTGGGCAAAAGCCATCAGTTAAACATCTACACATGTTTGGATCTATTTGCTACATGCATCTTCCTAATGAAAAGAGACATAAGTTAGAAGACAAGACTATACGACGTATCTTCTTAGGGTACAGTACGCAGTCAAAAGGCTATCAAGTTTACAAGTTGCAAACAAAGAAGCTCACCTTCAAATGAGATGTTGAAGTTGATGAAAATGCTTCTTAGAATTGGGAAGAAGAAAAAGTTCTGAAAAGTAAGATTCCTATTCCAGTGCAACAACCTCAAGAAGAGACGTTGAAGAAGTAACAAGGAATCTAGGTATGCTTCCTCCAACTTCACAACAATAAGATTCTTCACCAAAGTATACTTCGAGAAGAGTTAGACCTTTGGTATATATATATATATATATATATATATATATATATATGAAACTTTCAACATAGCCATGCTTGAGCTTGAATGTTATGAATAAGCAACAAAGCAAGAAGTATGGGTCAAGGCAATGGAAGAAGAGATTAAAATGGTCGACAAGAATAACACTTGGGAGCTTGTAGATTGCCTCAATCGGCCCTCCCTTAGAATACTTCCTCTTTGGAAGACATTCACAAGAAACCTAATATAGATCCAAATCGGCTAATCCACCATGCAGCACTGTTAAGTCAACCAGGGAGCTACTTGCCTAGTGGAACCACACCATATCCATAAGAAATCCCACACACTACTATAATATAGTGATTGTCTATGTCTATCCACTTATTAGACAAGGTCCATCTTAAAAGTCCTCAATTTAGTGTTATATTTGATCATCATATTTTTGACAACAATTTATCTTCAACATGTTGTAAATGTTACATACAGGGCTTCCCAAGGGAATCTCCCCTAGCAATTGACATGTCAACTGCCATCCTAAAGCTATCAGAGAATGGTGACCTTCAGAGAATTCATGACAAATGGCTAATAAGAAGTGCTTGCAGCTCAGAGGGTGCAAAACAAAGCATAGACCGACTTGAGCTAAAAAGCTTTTGGGGTCTGTTCCTACTGAGTGGCATAGCATGCTTCATTAATCTCCTTTCCTATGTTATTAGAATGGCCTACCGTTTTATCAGGCACTCCAATAGTAACCTTGAAAGCTCATCACGCTCAACTCGTCTTCGATCATTCCTTTCCTTTGTCAACGAAAAAGAAGGGGAGGACAAATACAGGCCAAAGGAGAAGTGCTGCTGTAGAAAGGTTGTGCACGAAAATGGATCTTTGGATGATTCAAGTGTTCATGTCCATATTAAAAATAATGCCACTCCCTAAGGTTAACTACCTAAACCTGTGTACCCTAAATCTAGGAACACTTGTAATTTAAATGAAAAATATTTAATAATACCAAATATTTTCATAATGAGCATAAAACATTGGGTTTGACACAAAATCTTGATTTGATCATTATCCATTTTTTCTATTATTTTATGAAATATGTGAAGATGTGTCCGACACAAGCTAAATATAGTGAAATACGTAAGTTGTGTGTTCTTACACCAATGACACCTAATGTCTCTATGGGATCATCAGGTCAGTCATGACGTTATGAGTGTCATTAGTCATTACCCCTCAAAATTTGGATGGTCATCTATCTTCCTACATGGAAAAGGTTCATGGAGCTTTACATGATTTGAATGAATTGTTGCCTCCTCCAACAGAGGCCCTAGCGGAGGAACTTGAGCATGTAATCAACTCTTTATGTTGTTGATACTGTATGGTTTACTTGCAGATTACTCTACCAATCGTGATCAAATTTTAGGTTCTCCAAGTGTCCCCGACTCTAGCCACAACTTGGTCCCCTTTGCTCTTGTTCTAGCCAAGAAGCTATCTGATCTTGTCATTACTTCTTTTCCTATTGATACCTCTGCACTTGTTCCTCAAAACAACATCCTTGAATGCTCTCGGGAAGTCTCTAACAATGTTTGAATTGGTGGAAGAAAATGGAATGGAGCAAAATAGAACAAATGGTACTGTGTTCCACTGTTTGGATAAATAGAATGAGGATGGAATATAATAGAAATTAGTGGAAACTATTCCATCTCATTTCATTATTTATCTTTAGTCCCCCCCTCCCCCCACCCCAATTTGGAGGATAGAATGGAAATTTTGTTCTATTTCATCATAATATATCTAAACAATAGAATAAACGTCTTTTTCAATTATATTTCATTCCACTCCATCACATTTTAATCCATTCCATCTCTTTCCATCAATCCAAATAAGGTAAAAACTATCCCAAGTATGATAATTATCACCCTTTGGGCCATACCGTTGGCAGGAGTTGGACATTATCACAAGAGAGAAGCAAATGTGTTTGATTTTGAAGTATGTATTTCATTTTCTGTTACAATGATGATATTTATACTAAGTTGACTAGAGTAACTAACTTGAGTACACTACAACTAATTATCTGACTAACTCATTGACAGTTACACATGTACACTCCAATGGACACTAAACAGCCAACCTCCCTGACATACTAATGTTGCCCAAACTCTTCTAAAAACGATGCCTAACTTCTCAGATAGCATCTCTAGTAGCCTATGTGAATTTTTCAATTGGTTTGAGCAAAATTAATCTTCTAGCTCCATTGCCTGTATTGCACATACACATGATTCTTTTGAGAAGATAAGGAGTGCAAGCAACACACTTTAAGATACACTCTATGTTATTGGTTGAAATTTATTGGAAAGCCTAAAATTTTGTAGGTCTCACTTCTTATTTAATGAACTCACTCATAAATTTTCAATAAATTTTAACAAATAAAAGAAAGTGTTAAAAAGAATATGTTAAAGAGTATGTTACTAGCACTCCTCATCACTTGGATAGTAGTTCCCAAATATAATGACCAGGAATTGGCATTGCGATTAACTCTTCCAATCGATTATGTGCTACATGTTCCAAGTTGTCCTTTCAAGATACTATTTGTTAGTCATTTGACTCTATCTCTTGTTGCCAAATTTTTTTCACTAAAGACTATAATTCTACCTGATTGGAGTTTGGAGCTGATAAGTGATAATTGATGCAAGATGTGATTCTCAAGGCCTTTACCAACTTTCCAAACTTCAGTATGTTTGTTAAAAATTGTTTGATATAAACAGTGTTACAGTAAATAATCTTTATGACATACCAGTCATTTCTTGTTAATATAGCACATAAATTAATGATGACATAAGAATAACTTCGTGTATTGCTCTACTCAACTGAAATACTAAGAAAGACACGTAACCTAACAAGTGAGCTTTGCATACAACTTATCAAGTAATTTCAAAACATAAAATAAGAAATAAAAAGTTACAACTATTAAATAGTAAAAAGTTACAGATCTTAAAAAGCATTTATTTTGGAATTTGGCAAATTAGTTGCTCACACAAATACTAGTAGAGAAGATAGCAAGAACAGAGAAATTCTTGAGAGAGAGTGAAAAATGATTTATTCCATTTGAATGTCAAAATTATGATTACAATTCAGAGAATACTATGGGTTCCCTTTTTATAGTGAAGGGCCCAATAATGTAACTTAAGCTACTCTAACTCAAGGAACACCTACCAGTTGTTGTCAGCTGTATTAACAGTTTGTTACTAACTGCACTAACTACACTAACTGAATAACCATTTGTACAAAATGATCAAGTCTTAATACCCCCCGCAAGCTGGAGATTGGGAAAATGTCCAACAGTCCCAAGTTGTGAATGTGTCTCCGGAAGTGCACTAGAAGCAAGGATTTGGTGAATAGATCTGTTGTCTGATCTTCACTTGTTATGGGCAATAGTTTCATGAACCCACTGCATAATTTTTCCCATACAAAATGGCAATCAATTTCTAGATGTTTGGTCCTTCCATGAAACACTAGGTTGCTGACAATATGAATTGCACCCTAGTTATCACAGTAGAGAGCAAGAAGCTTGGGACAATAGAGTTAAAGATCCTTGAGCAAATAACTCAACCAGAGAAGCTCACATGTAGCAGATGCCAAGGCTCTATACTCGGCTTCTAAAGAAGATCTAGCCACAGTATTTTGCTTCTTTGACCTCCAGCAAATCAGCAAGTCACCAAGGAAGAAGCATAAGCCAGAAATAGATCTCTTGGTATCTGGGCAACCAGCGCAATTTGCATCAGCAAACCTTTAATGTGTAGTGAAGAAGTTTTGGGGAAAAACAAGCTACTGCCTAGACTGCCCTTTAGATATCTAAGAACTCTTTGAGCAGCCTTATAATGAGTCATAGTGGGCTTGTCTAGGAATTGGCTCAACTGTTATATTAGAAAGCAAATATCTGGTTTGGTTGTGGTGAGGTACAGAAACTTACCAATGAGTCTTCATAGGAACTGACATCTTCATAAGGTGGCCCATCATCTTGGCATAATCGGGTACTTGGATCAAAAGGAGTGGAGACTAGTTTACAAGCAAGTAGGCCAGTTTCAGCCAATAATTCTAAATAGTATTTCCTCTGACATAAGTTGATTCCTTTCTTTGAATGAGCAGCTTCAAGTCCCAAAAAAATCTTCTAAGTCCCCAAATCCTTAATACCGAAGAGGGAGTGCAGTGTGCCTTTGATTGTATCTATTTCCACGTGACAATTTCTTGCAAGCACTATGCATCCACATAGACTAAATGTGCTGTGAAGGAATTCCCACAATGTTTGGTAAACAACGAGTAATCTGAGGGTGCTTAAACGTAACCAGCTTTGGTAAAGACCGAAGTGAGCTTTTCATTCCATTTTCTACTAGCTGGTTTAAGTCTATAGAAAGACATTCTAAGCTTGCAGACTTTTCCCTCTACTTCAACATTCAACCCTTGAGGAATCTGCATGTACACGTCCTCATAAAGATCTCCATGTAAGAGTGCGTTATTAACATCAAGCTGCTAAACCATCCACTAATTAATTGAAGCCAATACAAGCACAAGTCTGACCGTGGTCATTTTTGCCACCAGGGAGAATGTTTCAAAGAAATTTAGCCCTTCAACTTGGTTGTATCCTTTAGCAATTAACCGGGCTTTATATCTCTCAACGCTACCATCTGCTCTTCTTTTAATTTTATAGACCCATTTACTTCCTATAAGCTTCACTTCGTTTGGCAAGTCAACAAGGGACCATGTTTTATTATCCTCAAGACCTTTTAGTTCCTTTTGCATTACGTTAATCCAGCACTTATGTTGGCAGGATTTATTGTAATTATTTGCTTCTTGTTCAGAAAGAATAGATAATGCATATGCCTGATGAGAAGATGAGAGCCTGTGGTAGCTCACATAATTTGAAACTGGGTATCTAATGCTGCTAGAAGCATTATTGCATTGATAGTCCAGTAGATAGGATGGTTTCTTCTTGATTCGAGTAGACTTTCTTATTTCCTGATTGACTTCTTCAGGGGTGGAAGGACTAGATTGTATGTCATGCATTGTGGAATCTTGTAATTCAAGTTCAACAGTGGTGGCTGTTTCATGTTCTTTTGAATCTGGAATAAAATTGGTTCCAGGTTTAGTTATCTCATCAAATATTTGATGATGGTCACCATTAAGTTCAAGCTCCTGATCCAAGTATTCCCACTTATGGCAAGTAGCTGCCCTTTCTTCATATGGAAACACCTATTTGAAAAATTGAACATTTCTAAATACTATAATTTCCTTGCTATTGAGATCATAGGCAACCCAACCTTTAACACCAAGCCTATAACCCAAATGGATGCACTTTCTGGCTCTGCTACTGAACTTATTTCTTTATGTACTCAGTGTAGATACACAACATAAACATCCAAACACTCGTAACTCATTTAAGTCTTGGTGTGATCCATGCAAGAGGGTATAAGGAATTTGATCTCGTACAGCCTTTGTATGCACTCTATTAATCAAGTGTACAACATAAACAACTGCATAACCCCAGAACTTTGCTGCTAAGTGGGCTTGAAACAAAAGTGCTCTTGCTACATTAAGTATTTATTAATGTTTTCGTTCCACTCTCTCATTCTGTTGTGGAGTTTCCACACAACTCTTCTGGTGATAAATTCCCTTCTTACCATAAAAAGAAGGCAAGGAAAACTCAGGACCATTGTCACTTCTAATTGTCTTTATTGCTACTTTGAAATGATTTACCATCAATAAAACAAACTTTTCTATTTGACTTTGTACTTCATATTTTCCTCTCAACAAGATAAGCCAAGTATATCTATTGAAATCATCAACGATGGTTAAGAAATATCTGTGACCGTGTATAGTAGTACTAGAAAAAGGACCCCACAAGTCTATGTGTAAAAGCTCAAAAATAGAACCAGCTCTACTCAAACTAGTAGAAAAGGGAATTTTCTTCTGCTTTGCAAAATGACATACGTCAAATATCGCATTTTTATTGATATCAATAGAGGGACATATATTTTTCAAAATTTTTAGCTTGGCTACAGAAGTCTGACCAAGCCTAAAATGCCACAATGCTGACTTAGGAATGGAAACTGAACTTTAAGCAAAATTTTCTACTCGAACCTGAGAAGTAATTGTTGAAGTCAATTGATTTATTGAATTTATTTCCAAGCAGTGCAAACCTCCATTCAATTCATTCAAACCAATCATCTTCTGTGCTTTGTCCTGTATGACACACTTTCCATCAGAAAATGTAAAAGTACATCCAGCTTCTTTTACCAACTTTGAAATAAACAGTAAGTTTACACTGAACGAAGGCAAGTACAACACATCTGAAAGCACAATTGAATCCCCAATATACACCTTTCTAGAAATTCTAGCCAAAACATAGTTACCATTAGGTAGTCTAACTGAAATTGGTCCAATTTCATTATAGGAATAAAATAAATCTGAGCACGAACATATATGGTCAGTAGCACCTCTATTTAGTATCCAACAATTTAAGTATCTCCTAATATTGAAACATGAAAAATTACCTCCTCCTTGAATCTCTTTATTGCTCGTGGCTGGTAAGGAACGAATTTGACTAATGCTATGTACACCTTTATCTGTCTCCTTTTGCACACTGGATTATAACAAAGACATCAAGGCTTTATATTCTTCTTGAGTAAATGTGGCAACAGCTGATGACAATTGCTCTCTATCACCTCCAACTTTAGACTTACAATCTGCTTCTTCATTTTGCGCAAAGTTTGCTTTAAAATTGCCATTCCTGAATTTGAAGCCGAGTGGAAAACCATGCTTTCGGTAGCATGTCTCCACTGTATGTCCTATTCTTCCACAATAGGTGCAAACCTTTCCACCATAACCTCCTCTGCCTTTACCATTGAACCTTCTCCCATCTGCAAGATTTCACGACTATTGGATTTTTCTTCCACATTATGCATACCACTGTGTCTTTCTTGTTGAACAGCCATTGAAAAGACACTTGCCAAAGTAGGCAGTGGATTCATGATGAAGATTTGTGACTTAATCACTCCAAAATTCTTATTAAGTCCCACGAGAAACCTTATCACATAATCTTCTTTCTTAAACTCTTAGAATTCTTCATCGCATCACAAGTGCATTTGACCACGTAAGTGCACAAAGGTATAGGTCTATATATCTCCAATTCTTCCCATAAAGCTTTTAATTCAGTAAAGTAATCAATTACCGACATTGCATTTTGCTTGAAGCCATATATTTCTTATTGCAGTTCAGCCACATGCACGCAATCTCCTTTCAAAAAACTATCTTTCAGATCCCTCCAAACTTCTGATGCATGTTCCACATACACGATACTAGTAGCAATTGAACTTGAAACCGAATTCACAATGCACAAGTATACAAGATTATTGCATCTGTCGTATGCTTTGCAATTAAGATCAAAGCGATCCAATATTTTAATGCTTCCATCAAGAAATTGTCACTTGTTCTTCGTGATTAAAGCTCTTTTCATCGATCTCACCTAAGAGTAGTAATTTCCTCCATTGAGTGGAGGATTAACAAGAATCACCACCGAACTTTCTCCCAGATGTACGTAATACACACTCGAAGGGTTCTGTGATGGATCCGTCGAGGGTTCGCCATTAGAAGTAACACCATTGTTGTTCCTAGGCATGATGAAGAAGATGCGCAACAGAGCTCAATGAATGAGCTCTGATACCATCATACAAATATTGGTAGAGAAGATAGCACGAACAGATAAATTCTTGAAAGAGAATGAAAAATGATTTATTCCATCTGAATGTCAAAATTATGATTACAATTTAGAGAATACTGTGGGTCCCCTTTTTATAGTGAAGGGCCTAATAATGCAACTTAAGTTACTCTAACTCAAGTAATGTAACACCCCTATTTTTGGAAAAGGGTACAATGACTATTTTGCCACTAGAAGGACTAGATAATTGAGAAAATAGATAAAAATAAATAGAAGTGTCTAAAATTCATTTTTAAGTCATTTATGTGCTTAGAATAATTAATAATAACTTTAGAAATCTTTCAGAAATTTATTAAGACAATTTTTGTGAAATGACCAAAATACCCCTAGTTGACTACGAGAGCAGACCAGAGACTTTTTGACTTCAAAGTATTTTGAAAAATTTATATTAGGTATATTTTAATTATAAAAATCTTATTTTGAAAGAGAAATAGTGAAAAATATAACACTCTTATTTTAGCTTTTCAACCAATATTCTAATAATTGACTAGTCAATTCTGAAAAATCGGGAGAGAATTTCAAAATTATGATTCCCACCATCATGCTCAAAATTTCAAGAGCTATCTAGTCGTGATTTTTAATAATTTTTTCAACCTGAAGCCCAGAGAAATTAGAAAATGACGATTTTGTCCCTCTTTCTCAATGTTAAGGGTTGACATGAGAAAAAGATTCAATTGACATTAAAATGTCAATTTGAGCTTGGAATCATGTCATATATATTAAAATATAATTTTGGAAATTTTCTGGAAATTTTCTAGAGTTCCTGTGTAAAATGACCAAAATGCCCTTAGGTGTCCTATAAGCCAGTCAGTATTGGTTTGACATTCAAAAAAGGTAAAAATAGTAATTTAAATTTATTTATAGGTGAAATATTTAATTTTAGAATTTTCATAAAAATTTTGGTATTTATTGAATTAAAATGGATTTATTATGAATTTTTTAGCTTCAAAATACAAAATAAATAGATAAAATTTGAAATAAATTAATAAAAATTAAAATTAATTATTAGAAATTTATTTTTGATGATAAATAATTTATTTTTCCAGTTTTACATTTAATTGAATTTTTTTGATATTAAAAGTCAAATTTTTCAAGTTTAGGCGATTTTATCTTTACCGGTTAATTTACCCGTAAATAAAATTAACATCTAGAAGCTGGACAGCTAAGGGAGCACGTCCACAACCTAGGAATAGCTGATTCATCACCCTATTTTTGATATGTGTCCCTAAATTGGATTAAACATAAATAAAAATTAGATTTATGACATAATAATGACATAATGGATGATGTAAATGGTGGGACACCTAAGCCCCCCTCTTCCTCTATAAATACCACCATCCATGGAAAATATTTTCACCATTCTTCTCCTCCATAAGCTAGAGAGTCTCTCTCTCTAAAATCGTCTCTCTCTAGAAATTCTTCTTCTTTTATGTTAAAATTTTGCTAGTTTTCAACTAGTAGAATTTCTCCTCCTAGAAGTTTTGCACCAACAATTCCATCATCTTCATCAACCACCTTAGAGGTAATGGGGGGAGTGGGGTTGGTTCTAAATTATTGTCACTTTGCATGTTGGTAGGAAGGGTTTTCCCCTAAACCCGTTTAGGCTTAAGTTTTATTATTGTTATTATTGTTTAATATTAAACTTTAATTTTTGCTAAGTTGTTACTCTGCTCAAATTTATATTATTAAATCATAATTACTAAATTGTTACTTTGCTAAAATTTAAATTATTAAATTATACTTGCTAAGCTATTACTCTGTTCAATTTTAGAGAATTAAAATGCACTTGCTAAACTATTACTCTTCTCAAATTTAGAAAATTAAAATGTATTTATTTAGTTGTTATTTTGCCAAAATTTTAGTAATTAAACTATAATTACTATGTCGTTATTCTGTTTTGATATTGTGCAAATTTCTGCAATATAAGGCAGAAATGTTGATTGTACTGGTACTCAAATTAATTGAGACTAGAGAAACCTCTGTTTGAAAAGTTAAGAATTGATAGTTTAGTGAGTAATGTAAAGCAAATGACATGTGGTGGCATGGCACCCTGCTAGGGAAGCTACAATTTGGTACGTTGAGGAATGAAAGGCAGGAACCCACTTGCGAAGGTCTTGGGGGTGGGCATCAAGTGGTGAAGGTCCCAATGGCCAAGATAGCGCCCTTAAGCCGAGATATTCGCCTGACCAAGCTCGATAACCTCGACAACTGCTCAGCATTCTAGGATTGGTTTAAAAGTATACCTCTATAAATGGATATCCTAAATTCTTATTTTATTCCTCAATGATGACGAGGACTGTACCATGTAATGGCGTTGAGAGAGGTATATGTACTCCCAGTCACTTCCTAGGTTCTATTAAGAACTATTACCCACTAATGGAAAGTATGGATCCATACTGAGTCAATGATTGTATAACATAGAATAAACTTTAGGTTCCCCTTTTATTGTCAACTGTGTTTTATCTGTATTGTGTGGTAGAATTCCTACCATACATGTAAAAGTGATATTAGAACAAATCACCTCACTCCATTACTTTTTCTTTTATACATGATTGATCGTGGTCAATGAAGGCTCGGCTATTGAGGAGACCTATAGGACTAGTCTGATAGTTTATTATTTTATGGGATAGGGTAGACGGACACTGCTCTGATTAGGATCTTTTGATGTACTGGAAATAAGTAGTAACTATTTTGATGTATATTTCAATCTCCCTGTATTTCAATAATTTTTTTTTATTATGAAATCATGATGTACAGTTCTATAATGAATACATACAGGTCTTATTTTTTTACTATCGTTTTCAAATTCTGTTAAATTTACAAATTTTCTTTTATTAAAAGCGGAGAAAAATTTTACTCACATTTTTAAATAAGTAAATAAGTATGGGTTGTATTCAATGTGAATGGGTGTCACAAGTAACGCCTACCAGTTATTGCCAGCTATATTAACAGTTTGTTACACACTAACTGAATAACTGTTTGTACAAAATGATTAAGTCTTAATAGTTGCATCTCCCACTTTTTCCACAGCAACTTGAAGCTTGCTTATGCCTTATTCATGGTTTCCAATTTTCTCCACCAACTTGAGTTCGTTACTTTGGATCCTAATTTTCATATGGCAAATGTTCAAACTTGGCTGAAAATGTTTGTAACAAGTAGCCGTGGGTGTTTGTTTTATGCAGCTACATGTGTTTGTTTTTTTGTAGAAAAATATTTTTTAAGAGAAAAGGAGATATATTATATGGAGGAGCTTCATAAACTTTTATTCATGGGTTCTATATATAGAGCTTACAATGTAATACAAATTCAAATACTAACATTATCCTAATCTTAAAATCAAACTAATAATCCTAAATTTAAATAATAAGGATAAACATCCTTATCTATCTAAACATCATCCTAAAATTTGAAACATAACAAAATTCCTAAAAACTAAATTATCTTTTTTCAAATTATATATATTTAGGCATATATTTTCAACACTCCTTTTTGCCTTAATATCTGTTGACACCCAATTTTAAATTTCAAGCTTGAAATTTGGCTTTCCTTCTTTTGATGCTTGTTTTCTTCCTTTTATTTGCCTTGTAATTCTTATCATTATCTTTCTTGTGTGGGACCACCTCTTCAATCAACTTGAGTTTCTCCTTCATTGCAATTATCCTTTTTGGTCAATTTCAGCATCTTTGTTTCTCGTAAGCTCCATGGTAGCAACATTGCACCTTTAATAGATGTCAAAAGGCGATTCTTCACCTAAATCTTCATTCTCCTTATGAACATCACGCCTCTTCAAAATAGATCCATCTGTTTGCTTTTTTTTTTATTCTGATCCTTCTTTTTTGTCTCTTCATCTGTAGTTGGCTCCTAGCATATCAAATCTAAGGCAAAGCTTTTGCCTTTCATTTGAACTTTGATCACTTCTTTGTTGTTTGTATCTTTAATCACACAATTTTTATCTTCAAATAAAACTTCGTAGCCTTTCTCCAATAGCTGAGAACACTTAAAAGATTTTGATTAATCCCAGGAACATATAAAACATTAAATATTAATTTCAAACATGAATGATTTTTAATTGCAATTGTTCCTTTGCCTTTTACTATAATGTGTGCTATGCCTTTTACTACAATGTGTGCTCCATTTCCAATTCTAACTTTGGAGATAGCAATTTTATTAAGCTCTTTGAAGAGCTCTCAGTCATAAGTCATATGGTTTGTACAACCACTATCGATAAGCCAGGCTTTTGTAGAGTTGTCGGTTGTAAAACACAACATTGCATCTCAAATTCCTTCATTCTTTGTAACTCAAACTCCCTCATTAAATTCAACACCTACATGTTTTGAATCCTTTCATCTCCTGCATATTCTTCCTTCAAGTAATCTCAAATTGCTTTTACTGTTTTGAGAGTCATGATTCTGGTGAAAACGGTTTGTGAAACACTAGCAAACAGACATGTCTTTGCCTTTTGCCTTCTTGATTTTTCTTTCTTTTTGGATTTTTATCTGCACTATGGTAGGATTGTCTGACAGCACAGGAACATCGTAATCTTCTTCCACGACTTTCCAGAGATCTAAAGCCTCTAGGTATGACTCCATTCTCATTGCCCAAAGATCATAGCTTTCTTCATCAAAGATAAGAGGTGCAACTTGTGAAAAACTTGCTTCAGCTTCCATCTTCACAGGTCCATAAGAAGATAGCTCTTGATACCAATTGTTGGTTTTTTTGTAGAAAAACATTTTTTAAGAGAAGAGGAGATATATTATATGGAAGAGCTTCGTAAATTTTTATTTATGGGTTCTATAAATAAAGCTTACAATGTAACACAAAATTCAAATACTAACATTATCCTAATCTTAAAATCAAACTAATGATCCTAAATTTAAATAATAATTAAGGATAAACATCCTTATCCTTATCTAAACATCATCCTAAAATTTGAAACATAACAAAATTGCTTAAAACTAAGTTATCTTTTTTCAAATTACAGATATTTAAGCATATATTTTCAACAACATGGATCCTTTGGAAAACAAGGAATGAGGAAATATTCTGAGGAATAAGGTAGAATGAATGGGAAATTTTCACTAGAGTACATCTACTAGGTGAAAACTTATCTGTAGTGTATAGATTTTCAAAGTCAGCTACAAAATAAGTTAGGAAGGTAGCTTGGTATCCTCCATCTGAGGATGTTCAGGTGATAAATGTCGATGGTAGTTCACTGGGCAATCTAGGGAGAGATGGATTTGGGGACTTTTTTACCAAATCAGTAAAATAAAAATAAAATACCAAAATATTATAGAAAAAATAATTTACCAAAATGAGGTGTTTTGGATATGTCGAAATCTGATGTCAAATTGATTAAATTGAAGGCACTGGTGATTATGGCGCCATAGTTTTTTTTTTAAAGTACCAAAAAAGGCGCTGGTGACAATGGCGCCACCTAGTCAAAATTCCCAAAAGGAAAGGCACTGGTCAAACTAGTGCCACATGTTTTGTTCAATTTGGGTTTACTCAAGTTTGGAAATCACCAACTCGAAACTCGAACTAACATTGATCAAGCAAGACAATTCAAAGCCAAATTGACAGATAGGTCCAAACCAAACTAATAGAAGGCAATCAATCGAGCCAAGACAACCGGATTTGTGTGTCAACACATACCCGCTTACACTTCTAGAATTAAAGTGTATAGAGAAATGAAAGTAAGAGAATAAAACCTTTATTTTTAATGTGTAAAATAGTAATTATTATTTATGCTTATACTAAATTCATAATCTTAAACAAAGGAAATAATTAATCAATAATAAGAAAATATAAAATCTAATCCTGTAATGATTAAAATTTGTCTAAAATACCATTAAGATATTATTTGATATATTTTTTTTACATATTCTAATAGGTTTGATTTTCTTTTGGCATTTGATTGGTTCTACGTCTTGGACTGATTTGCATTGTTGTCATGACTAAGGAGATGGATTTTTTATGAAGCATGGTCCTTTTAAATTTCATTCTTGCTCAAGATTTCATCTTGTTTTCCCTTTCATCTTTATGGGCTTCTACATAACGATAAGCACATATAAGTATTTATGAGAAAATGCTCTTAAAACTTTTAGAAAAAAAAAATCAGATAACTAAAAACAAAAATAAAATGTGCAAATGGGAACTAGATAGACTTGTGAGGGCTTTATAACCAAAAACGGATAATTTACTTTCAAAAATTATTAAATTAGTGTAAAGAAGTGAAATCCTTTCTCCATGAGGCAACAAGTTTAAATTTTTAAAGATCCTTACCATCATGCCTTGAAAACCTTCAAGAAAGTCTAAAGAATGTTAAAAGATGTGTGAAAATCACCAATATCAGCCAAAAAATGTGAAAATAAAATGCTAATAATAGTGATCCATATGAAGGGAGCCTCTCTCAAGTAGGGGAAGAAATAGATTGGGCCGAACAAGACTTTGCTTAAATAGGCTTGACCTATTTAAAAAATCCAAGGTCCAAGCCTGCATTGTCACCTGTCATAGGCTTTTTTTAGGCCTGGACTAACCTTTTTAAAAGTCTATCTTAGCCTGTTAGCATGTTTAAAAACCCATTTCATATTAAAGCTTTTAGATAAGTATGATGTATCCTTAAATAAACTAATCGACTAATAGGCTTATGGAGAAAAACTCTATGTAAAATAAAACATAAATTATGAAAATTAAACCATTACTACTCAAGACACAAGATAAATGTGAAAATAGATAGGTTAAACTTGATAATAGTCAAGTCCAACTTGTTTATATGATATAAAATTAGTTTTAAAGTCTAATATGACCTTTACGATAACTTATTTAAAAGTTTATTTTGCAACAAGGTCTCTAAATATGACATAGATTTATCCTTCAATAACATTATACATTTGATTCTTTATGAAGGTAAAATGTTTCATATTTAAAAAAGTAAATAAACATATGACTTTAATATATTATAAAAAATCTAATATAATAATAATGCTATCAAAGATTATTATTTATATTTACTTAAATAGACTGACATGTTAGGCCTAAAAGACTTTTTTTGAATGGCCTAAAGCTGAACTTTTTTAAACAAATACGGTTCTATAAAAGCCTTGGCCCAGTTTACTTAATAAAAAGTTTGGCCTGACCTAATATAAGCTAGGTCATAGGCTCCTATCGAGCGGCCTATCCTATGTCCATCCCTACTCTCAAGTGTTGTTTGGACCCAAAAATGGCCTAGAATGAGTA
This sequence comes from Spatholobus suberectus, assembly GCA_004329165.1. Classification (NCBI taxonomy): domain Eukaryota; kingdom Viridiplantae; phylum Streptophyta; class Magnoliopsida; order Fabales; family Fabaceae; genus Spatholobus; species Spatholobus suberectus. The sequence continues at coordinate 21,365,345 of CM014733.1, forward strand.
AAAATCATGAACAAGGATAACAATGGATACAGTTTGGATAGGATATTATAATATTTTTTTATACATACGTCTAATAAAATTTAATTATTTTATTACATCATCCTATTCAATAATATGATGTGGCAGTATGGTGAATTACTATTGGATATATATGTAAAAATATTATACTAAGAATCATACAAACTAAACTCCTATTTTTATATTTTTTACAATATCTTTATTTTAAAAATAAATCAAAATATTTAATATTATAATACTCACTATAACTTATCTTTTCAATATACTATATACATGGGATATTTTAATGAATTATGTGTGTAATTATTATACCCATTGTAGATTTTTTGCAATTACCTATAGGGTTCAAGTAAAATTGACATCCCTAATCATAAGTCGTACTATTAACATAGGCATAATTGTGCTGAAAATAAGCACAATCATGCCACTGAAAAAATCTGATTTTTTTTTTAAAAAAAAAAAAAGATGGAAGACCAATGAACTTTAGGCACGACCATGCTAATGATCCAAGATCTGAAAATATAAAGGGTCCAAGATACTTAAAAAGTGCTTGTTTCTTTTACAATTCAGCTTAAGTTATCTTATAGAAAAAAAGTTCAGCATAAGTTATTACTTTTATCAATCTTATAGCCAAAAAAAAGGTGAAAATTAAACATTATTTTATTTTGTCAATATCGACCACCGTTATGACTACTACTGCCTCTTTGGGTGTGATACAGAAAACAATTGCATTTCTCTTTCTCAGATGACCGAGATTGCAACTCACACGTCCATACGACATTGAATCTTTTAAATTACTTTCTGAATTTGAGTTCAATTATAGGTTTACTGTTAAAATTCTACTGGTTCTTTGCAAGGAGAGCTTTAGTTCTGTTGTCTCAAGGAACATATCTTCCCCAAGTCAAACAAAGATACAACAGGGGGTAAGGCCACCTTGTCTGCCTTTATTATTTTTCATATACTCTCTTTTTGCACTTTTTCAAAAGAAAAGCAGTGATCTGTAGTCTCAAGAAAGATATTTCCTAGAAAAGCTCTATGTTAAATAAAAATCATACATCAACAAAATACTTTCTGAAGGTGAATTCTGGGGGTAGGTAGGGGTAGGTAATTGTGATCTATTAAAATTATTTTGAAAAATATTTAATATTGTTTTTGCTTTGGACCTTTGGTATTTAAAAGTTAGATTAGTTCATAATTAATCCGAGTCAAGTCAAGTTTAAGACGAAAAACCTCTCCAATTCTATTTTTGTTCATAAAACTCAAACATGAAATATTAATTTAGGAGAATCAAATTTTTTGTTACTAGAGCTTCCTGGATAAAAATCCAAAAATTAGATATTAGATTAAGCTTTTTTTTGTTTTATCAATTTTGTAATCTTTTATATTTATATCGAATTATCATTCATATGGTTAATTATTATTAACTTTTTGTCTTTTTAGTCTTTGACAACCTTCGTGTCAAGGGTTGAGATTCGATAAAATCCTCTACAAAATGACAATTTTAGGAAATACTTTAAATTGCTGGTAAAGTTCGCCAAAATCACACACTCCTTTTTCTCCAACCAACCATTATTGGGTTCTAACTTTCGTTCCAATATATTTCATGATTTTTTATTTTTTTTTTGTCCATTTATCCACTATAATATTCTCATTTAGCAACCCTCAACTAATGCCCTTTGATAGCATTTTATTGCTTAACATTCAGTATCATAAAATTATGCTTAATATAAAGCTATTATACATTTATCAAAAGAATATTGAAATGATTTCAGTATTTCACGTAAAATGTATAAATGCAGCAATAAAAAGTACTGTGTTGTGTTTTATATTTAATAATTTTATGCCTATATTCAATTATTCGGTATTCTCCTTTTCCCTAAACTTAATGACAAAAATTAAAATTATGAATATTACTATTTCAAAAGGACTTGCATTATTGAGGACAACCGGAAGATTTCAAAGCACCAAACTCATCATGCATGACTTACATGCTATAAAAGGATTCACCCAATGCCTCCCTTGGGAACACGATCTCACACATTACAAGCGTGTCATGCATAAACAACAACTAGTTGTTTCAGTGAAAGTGTAAGGAGATACATTTTGTTCCTCAACTTCACTCGAATAGCTTACCACAGTCCAAATATTGTTTAGATGAGTTACAGAAATACACATCCAAGCAAGGATATTTCATGTAGTTTCTTTTCTTTCTTTTTCTTTTACGATGTACAATAACATATTAACATGTTGCTAGGATTTTTGTTTTCTTTCCCCTTGTTATGTTTGCAGTAAAATACAACATGAGCAAAGTTTGGCTTCTTGTCCTTGTGATCCTCTACTGTGGCTTTCCCTCCAAAGGAACCAGCAATGTTTCTACAAGACCAAGACCAAGTGCCGTTAACATTGGGGCAATTTTATCTTTCAACTCAACAATTGGCAGAGTGGCTAAAGTTGCCATACAAGCAGCAGTGCATGATATAAATTCCAATGCAACGATTCTCAAAGGAACTAAGCTTAATATTTCAATGCTGGACACCAAATTATCCACTGGATTCCTAGGAATCATTGCTTGTACGTCCTTCTCAAACACATGACACCTTTCCACTTCACTATTTTGCACATTTCCCCACAGAAACATATTTCTTAGTCACTACCTTGTTGATCTTTTATTACAGCATTTCTGTTGATGGAGAGTGACACTGTGGCCATCATTGGTCCCCAGTACTCAGTCATGGCACATGTGATTTCACATATTGCAAATGAGATGCAAGTGCCTCTACTTTCATTTGCAGCAACAGACCCTACACTGACTTCAATGCAGTTCCCATATTTTGTTAGGACAACACAGAGTGATCTGTGTCAGATGGCTGCTGTGGCAGAAATTGTTGATCACTTTCAATGGAGAGATGTCATAGCCATATACGTTGATGATGATCATGGAAGAAACGGGGGTAGCTGCCTTAGGGGATAAGCTAGCAGAGAAACGTTGTAAAATATCATATAAAGTACCTTTTAGGCCAGATAATATAACCCAAGAAGAAATAAACAGTGCATTAGTTAAGGTAGCTTTAATGGAATCACGGGTAATAATCCTTCACATATACCCTTCTTTTGGTCTAGAAGTACTTCATGTGGCTCGGTCACTTGGCATGATGGGAAGTGGTTATGTGTGGATAGCCACAGATTGGCTGTCTACAGTACTAGATTCAGACCCATCCTTATCCACGTCTCCAGCCATGAATGACATCCAAGGTGTTATCACCTTGCGCATACACACACCAGATTCAGACATCAAAAAAAGATTTATTTCTAGGTGGAACAAACTGAGCCAGAAAGAAGATCCTAATCAGGGTCCTTTTGGGTTAAACATCTTTGGTCTATACGCATATGACACTGTTTGGGTACTTGCTTATGCACTTGATGCACTTTTAAAGGATGGAGGAAATTTATCATTTTCAAATGATTCAAGTTCAAACATGTTAAAGGGGGACTCCCTTCACCGAGATACTATGGGGGTCTTTGTTAATGGTAGCATGTTGCTTAAAAATATTTTAGAGGTCAACACAACTGGTTTAACTGGCCAAATGATGTTTGACTCAGATGGAAATTTAATGCAACCATCATATGAAATCATTAATGTGATAGGTACAGGAATTAGGAGGATTGGTTATTGGTCTGAAACCTCTGGCCTCCACACTGGGGAAGCTCCTAATCACTCCAATTATAGTGAAGGACTATATGGTGTCATATGGCCTGGTCAAACAACTCAAACCCCACGTGGTTGGGGTTTTTCCAGCAATGGAAGACACTTGAGGATTGGGGTGCCACTTAGAATTAATTTTCGTGAGTTTGTGTCAAGAATTGAGGGCACTGAAATGTTTAGTGGTTATTGCATAGATGTGTTTACTGCTGCACTGAACTTGTTGCCTTACCCGGTACCATTCAAGTTTATTCCATTTGGTGATGGTAAAAGAAACCCGTCAAATACAGACCTTCTTCACATGATCACAATTGGTGTGAGTATTTAAGTTTTCATAATCTATCTTCATTTTTAGTATCATGCTGCTTTCTCTTGTTTTAAGTTCTAGCAGTGAAAATGCTTCTTTTATGTGTAGGCTTTAGATGCGGTGGTGGGGGACATTACCATTACTACAAACCGTACTAAGATGGTGGATTTTACACAGCCATTTATCGAGTCTGGGCTAGTTGTTGTGGCACCTATCAAGAAGTTGAAATCCAGTGCTTGGGCTTTCCTCACACCATTCACTCCAATGATGTGGTTTGTGACAGGAATGTTTTTCTTAGTGGTGGGAGCTGTTGTGTGGATTTTAGAGCGTCGCGTAAATGATGACTTTAGAGGCCCTGCTAGAAGACAATTTGTCACCACTATCTGGTAATTAAGTAGCAAAACAATTTTAAAATATGGTCTTAATTAACTTCTTTGATTGGTTCATAATTAATGTGATCCACTTGAATACTTCATCAATTGCTGACATCTTAATCATTTATCTCTGCAGGTTTAGCTTTTCAACCCTATTTTTTGCACATAGTAAGTAGTTGGAGCTTTCCTTTAGCTAGTTATCCTTGCTGCTTTCCTCATGTAGAGACCAGAACCTCAATTTTTAACAAACTGTAAAGAACCAAGCAACCTAAAAGGAAACTACCAAAAAACAAAAAATCAACCTAAAAGGTTTATACTATTACCTGGAAATAAATGATTTTACATCCAACACATTTTCTAACGCAATTGCCTTTTCCACCTTTAAGAGTGGACATTAAAAACTTATTTCACCTTGTGAAAAAATTCTATTTAATTGTGAAATGGACAGCAAGAATCCAATTCATGATCCCTTGTTCATAAATGCTTTAATACTACATCAATAACAAATCATCCTGAAACTCAGCTGTTGGGTTTAAGCTGAAAAATGGTTTGACATCTCAGAGAAACCCCTTATATGCAGGAGAGAAAACTGTCAGCACCCTTGGTCGCTTAGTGCTAATCATATGGCTGTTTGTGGTTTTGATACTCAACTCAAGCTATATTGCAAGCCTGACCTCCATCTTAACCGTGGAACAGCTCTCTTCCCCGGTTAAGGGAATTGAAAGCTTAGTAACAAGCAACGACCGCATTGGTTTCCTGAAGGGTACATTTGCTGAAAATTATCTGACTGAGGAGCTCAACATACCCAGGTCCAGGCTTGTTCCTCTAAACTCCCAATCAGATTATGAAAAAGCCTTGAAGGATGGACCAGCTAGTGGTGGTGTTGCTGCAATAATAGATGAACGTGCATACATGGAGCTCTTCCTAGCAACCAGATGTGAATTTAGTATTGTTGGTCAAGAGTTCACCAAGATCGGATGGGGTTTTGTAAGTGTATAAATCCATTTCTCTTTTGTGAAACTCAAGTTCACATATAACAAATTCATCATTCAAAGTAGGATACGTGGTTGAATAAAAAAAATCTTTCACAAAGATGTGCATTTTCCTTTTGTATACTTCATATTTGTATTTCATATAGCTCATGCTCTCCCTCTCTGAAGTCTACAAAACAAAGTTTAACGAAGACAGAGAAGATTCATTTCACTAGGGGAAATGAAGGCGGATTTTGCACATATGTCAATAAAATGAGAAAATTTATTTTATAATCTCAAAAAGGCCTCAACCGGCCCTCTCTTAGAATACTTCTTCTCTGGAAGACATTCACAAGAAACCTAATATAGATCCAATCGGCTAATCCACCATGCAGCACTGTCAAGTCAACCAGGGAGCTACTTGCCTAGTGGAACCACACCATATCCATAAGAAATCCCATACACTGTTATAATATACTGATTGTCTGTCTATCCACTTATTAGACAAGGTCCATCTTAAAAGTCCTCAATTCAGTGTTATATTTGATCATCATATTTTTGACAACAATTTATCTTGAACATGTTTTAAATGTTACATACAGGGCTTCCCAAGGGAATCTCCCCTAGCAATTGACATGTCAACTGCCATCCTAAAGCTATCAGAGAATGGTGACCTTCAGAGAATTCATGACAAATGGCTAACAAGAAGTGCTTGCAGCTCAGAGGGTGCAAAACAAAGCATAGACCGACTTGAGCTAAAAAGCTTTTGGGGTCTGTTCCTACTGAGTGGCATAGCATGCTTCATTGCTCTCCTTTGCTATATTATTAGAATGGTCTACCGTTTTAGCAGGCACTCCAATGGTAACCTTGAAGGCTCATCAGGCTCTGCTCGTCTTCGATCGTTCCTTTCCTTTGTCAATCAATTAGAAGGGGAAGACAAATGCATGCAAAAGGAGAAGTGCTGCTGTAGAAAGGTAGTGCACGAAAATGGATCTTTGGATGATTCAAGTGTTCGTGTCCATATTAAAAATAATGCCACTCCCTAAGGTTAACTACCAAAACCTGTGTGCGCTAAATCTAGGAACACTTGTAATTTAAATGAAAAATATTTAATAATACCAAATATTTTCATAATGAGCATAAAACATTGGGTTTGACACGAAATCTTGATTTGATCATTATCCATTTTTTCTATTATTTTATGAAATATGTGAAGATGTGTCCGACACAAGCTAAAAATAGTGAGATATGTAAGTTGTGTCTTCTTACACCAATGACACCTAATGTCTCTATGGGATCACCAGGTCAGTCATGACGTTATGAGTGTCATTAGTCATTACCCCTCAAAATTTGGATGGTCATCTGTCTTCCTGCATGGAACAGGTTCATGGAGCTTTACATGATTTGAATGAATTGTTGCCTCCTCCAACAGAGGCCCCAACGGAGGAACTTGAGCATGTAATCAACTCTTTATGTTGTTGATACTGTATGGTTTACCTGCAGATTACTCTACCAATCGTGATCAAATTTTAGGTTCTCCAAGTGTCCCCTGCTCTAGCCACAACTTGGTCCCCTTTGCTCTTGTTCTGGCCAAGAAGCTGTCTGATCTTGTCACTGCTTCTTTTCCTATTGATACCTCTGCACTTGTTCCTCAAAACAACATCCCTGAATGCTCTCGGGAAGTCTCTGACAATGTTTGAATTGGTGAAAGAAAATGGAATGGAGCAAAATAGAACGAATAGTATTATGTTCCACTGTTTGGATAAATAGAATGAGGATGGAATATAATAGAAATTAGTGGAAACTATTCCATCTCATTTCATTATTTATATTTTGTCCCCCCCTCCCCCCACCCCAATTTGGAAGATAGAATGGAAATTTTGTTCTATTTCATCATAACAATGGAACAAACGTCTTTTTCGATTATATTTCATTCCACTCCATCACATTTTAATCCATTTCATTCTATTCCATCTCTTTCCATCAATCCAAATCAGGTAAACACTATCCCAAGTATGATCATTGTCACCCTTTGGGCCATACCGTTGGCAGGAGTTGGACACTATCACAAGAGAGAAGCGAATGTGTTTGATTTTGAAGTACGTATTTTATTTTCTGTTACAATGATGGTATTTATACTAAGTTGACTAGAGTAACTAACTTGAGTACACTACAACTAATTATCTGACTAACTCATTGACAGTTACACATGTACACTCCAATAGACACTAAACAGCCAACCTCCCTGACATACTAATGTTGCCCAAACTCTTCTAAAAACGATGCCTAACTACTCACATAGCATCGCTAGTAGCCTATGTGAATTTTTCAATTGGTTCAAGCAAAATTAATCTTGTAGTTCCATTGCCCCTATTGCACATACGCATGATTCTTTTGAAAAGATGAGGAGTGCAAGCAACACACTTTAACATATACTCTTTGTTATTAGTTGAAATTTATTGGAAAGTTTAAAATTTTGTAAGTCTCACTTCTTATTTAATAAACTCTATTCATAATTTTGTAATTTTCAATAAATTTTAACGAATAAAAGAAACTGTTAAAAAGAATATGTTAAAGAGTATGTTGTTAGCACTCCTCATCACTTGGATAGTGGTTCCTGTAACACCCTTACTTTTATTTAATTAATTGTTTTATTTATTTATTTATTCTATATATTTAATTCTGAAAAATCGAGAAGGAATCTAAAAATTCTGATCCCTACGATTAAACTCAGAATAGAAAAAACTATCTAATCGTGATTTTCAATAATTTTTCCGAGTTGAAGCCCGGAGAAATTAGAAAATGACGATTTTGTCTTTATTTGTCAATATTAAGGGCTAACATGAGAAAAAGATTCAATTGATATTAAAATGTCAAAATGAGTTTAAAATCATGTCATAGGTATTAAAATATAATTTTAGAAATTTTTTGGAAATTTTTTGAAATTCCTGTATAAAATGACCAAAATACCCCTAGTTGTCAGATAACCAACTCAGTATTGGTTTGACATCCAAAAATGATGAAAATGATATTTTAGCACACTTCTAGGTAAAATATGTAATTTTATAATTTTCATAAAAATTTGAGCATTTATTGAATTAAAATGAATTTAATATGAATTTTCTAAGCTTAAAATATATAATATATATATTTATAATTCGAAAAAATTAAAATTTATTTTTAGAAATTATTTTTGATGAAAAATATTACATTTTTTCAGATTTATATTTAAATTAATTATTTTGATATTAAAAGTTCTTTTTTTCAAGTTTAGGCGATTTTATCGGTACCGACTAATTAATTAACAGTCAAAATTTATACTGTAAATCTTTGGGACAGCTGCTATCCCACGTTGAGACTCTAGAGGGGAGGTGATTCATCACCTAAATGCAATATTTGTCCCTAATTAAGCTAAAAAGAAAAGGAAAAATTAAAATTTTGACATCATGGATGACATAACTCCATGGACACCTAAGCCTTTTTTTTTCCTATAAATAGGCATGACCTTGAATTCAGTTTCTCATCCCTCTTCTCAGCCGTGAATCTCCATAGAGAAATTCTATCTCTTTAGAAAAAAAAATTTTACTTTGTTGTTATGCTAAAACTCTACTAGTTTTCCAATAACTAGTAAAAATCCTTTTCCTAGGAGCTCTACACCAACAACTTCATCAACTCTTTGAGGTAATGGGGGGAGTGGGGTTGGTTCTAAATTTCAATTACTTTGCATGTTGGTAGGAAGGGTTTTCCCCTAACCCGTTTAGGCTTTTGTTTTATTATTAATATTATTGTTATATTATTTGATGTTAAACTTTAATTTTTGCTAAATTATTATTTTGCTCAAATTCAAATTATTAAATTATACCAAGCTGTTACTATGCTCAATTTTAGAAAATTAAAATACACTTGCTAAGCTGTTACTCTGCTCACTTTTAGAAAATTAAAATGCATTTGCTAAGATGTTACTCTGCTCAATTTTAGATAATTAAAATACTCTTATTAGGTAGTTATGCTGCTCAAATTTAAACAACTATAGTATAATTATTAAGTTGTTATATTGCTCGAATTCAAACAATTATAGTAGAATTACTAAGTTGTTATACTGCCCAAAATTAAAAAAAAATATTTTTAGCTATTAAAATAAATAATTAAATTATCAAATTATCAAATTTTGGTAATATTCAATTAGTTTAGCAAAAATAATAGAAGAAATAAACCATAAATCTCATAATATGAAACTAAAGATAAAAATTATTTTATGAGCTATTTATGAATTTATTTTTAGAAAACTATTATAGAAATTTCAGTTTAAGTTCTTATCGTTCAAGTAAGGTCTAGACACACTAATAGACCATTTGTAAAAATTTCATAAATTTTAAAGCTTATTTAATACTTCTAATTGTGCTCTATAAGTGCCTGTGGACACATTTTTCTTAGAAATACTGAATTTCAAAAATTTTTGAAAAAATTCTAAAAATTCATGATAAAATTATAATTATTTTTCTAAGTTTAAAAATTATTTTTATGGAAATTTTTGACCATTCTATGATTTATTTCTTAATTATCAATCTTTATTTTAATTTGTATATCTTTATTTTTATTGAATTATTGCTTATGTGCTTTGATTTGAATTATGAATTATATGAATGATATGTATGGATCAAATCTCTGTAATATAAGGCAGAGATATTAGTAGAAATTATACTAGTACTCAAATACTTGAGACCAGAATAAACCTTTAGAAATTAATGGGTTAGTGAGTAATGTAAAACAAGGGACATGTAGTGGCATGACACCCTGTTAGGGAAGTTACAGTTTGGTACGCTAAGGAATGAAAGGCGGGGACCCATTTGGGGAGGTCTCGAGGGTAAGCATCGGGTGGTAAAAGTTTTAATAGCCAGGGTAGCGCCCGTGAGCTGGGATATTCAAAAGCTCGATAACCCCGACAACTGCTTAGCATTCCGGGATTGGTTTGAAAGTATACCTTTATAAATGGACATCCTGACTGATATTTGTTCCTTATTGATGATGAGGACTGTACCATGTGATGATGTTGATGAGGTATATGTACTCCCAGTCACTTCCCAGGTTCTGTTAAGAACTATTACTCACTGATGGGAAGTATAGATCCATACCAAGTCAAGGGTAGTGTAGTATAACTTAGACTAAACCCTAGGTTCTCTTCATTAATTGTATTTAAATTCCTACCATACATGTGAAAGTGATTTAGAACAAATCACCTCACTCCATTATTTTTGTTATGCATGTTGAATCATGATTATTGAAAAGGATAACAATGCCTGATGATGCTGAGAAAAAGCCAGAGGATACTTCTCCAGATTTGAAGACCTAGTTTATAATATTTTCTTAAGGGATAGGGTAGATAAATACTGCTCTGTATAAGATCTTTTTTTCTATGTATTGGGTTAGGTAGTATATGTCTTTTGATGTACTTTTGTTATCTCTTTGACTATTATGTATTACTCAAATCATGATGTACAGTTGGATATATATATATATACATAAGCAGTTTTTATCATTTCACTTCTCTTTCTAAATTCTGTTATCGAAAAAAAAATTACTCACATTTTCATTAGCTTAAAGTAATAATTAAATTAATATGAATTATATTTAAAATTAAAGGAGTGTTACATTTAGTGGTATTAGAGCAGTTCTTTCCTGTCAAAACTTGGGGTATGCCTTGACCATTCTTTGTGCTGTGTGTTCTTTCATTTACTATTGATAAAACAGGAATGAAAGATGAATTGTTTATTCTTATATTCGTTTAGGACATCCAACCTTGTTGCGAAAAGTAGTCTGCGCACGCAATTGAAGACTTTGCTAAGAATATAACAAATGTTAGTTGTTGGGTTTAGTAGAAGTGATTAGTGCATGTCTAGTTAGGTTCTGGCTAGGAAAGACTTGGTACTTAAGAGTGTCCATTGTGACCCACCTTTCTTTCCTGGGAATCTATCTGGTGTACTATTTCACATATTATTTTTACTCACCTAACATATGGTTTTATTCAAAGCAATGAACTAAGACATTGATTCTCTATTTCAGACAATGGCCGGAAGACCACGGCGAGATGCTACTCAACAAATACTTGAAAGAATGACTGTTGTCCTTGAAAATATGAATCAAGGATGAGATAATGAACCTGCGGAATACTGAGGGCTTGCAGCTTTTCGTAAAAACAACCCTCCAACATTCAAAGGTGGATTCGATCCTAACGGTGCTCAAAACTAGATTGCAGAGATCGGGAAAATCTTTACTGCCATGGAGTGCACTGATGCACACAAAGTGACTTATGCCACCTTTATGTTGTCTGAAGAGGCAGAATATTGGTGGAAGTACGCTAAACAACAAGAAGAATTCGAAGGAAGACAAATCACTTGGGAAGTTTTTCGTTTGAAGTTTCTGGGAAAGTATTTTCTAGAAGACTTAAGGCGAAGAAAAGAAATAGAATTCCTTGAACTAAAGCAGGATAATATGTCTGTTGGGGAGTATGCTGCTAAATTTGATGAATTGTCAAAATACTGTCCCTATTTTCAAAACGGAGTTGATGAAAGGTCCCGATACTCCAAATTTGAGAGCGGGTTGAGGCCTGACATCAAGCAGGCACTGGGGTATCTTGAGATAGCCTAATTTCCTACCTTGGTGAATCGCTGCAGGATCTACGAAGATGACACAAAGGCAAGGCAAGCACAATAGAAGAATGTTGGGCCACAAAGGAATAACAGAAAGGAATTCTTCACTAAGAAGAAACCCTATCAATTTCCTGGAAATTCTTCGGGTCAGAGGAATTTTTCCATCACTAATAACTCTAATTTTGGAGTTAACAACCCTGTTCGCTGTTTTCGTTGTGGAGGACCCCACTTGGCAAAAGATTGTACTCCACAAATGGTTATTTGCTACAATTGTGGAAAACCAGGCCACTATAGAACAAATTGCAAAGAACCAAAGAAGGAATTTGGTATTGGAAGCAAAAACAACAATGGGAAGGTTCAAGTTGGAAGGCCTAAAGCAACAGGCAGAGTTTTCACTATGAGTGGAATTGAAGCCGTTCAATCTGACGACCTCATTCAAGGTAAATGCATCATAAACGGATATCTTTTGAATGTACTATATGATTCAGGTGTCACTCATTCATTCATATCACATGATTGTGCAAAATATCTGAAATTACCTGTTTCTTTGCTACCCTATGATTTGACTGTTTCTACCCCTACAAATGTTCCTATCATTACTTCTTTAGCATGTTTAAATTGTTGTATTTCTATAGAAAGTAGAAATTTATTTGTAAACTTAATCTGTCTACCTTTATCTCATCTAGATATTGTATTAGGCATGGACTGGTTATCTTCCAATCATGTCCTCTTAAACTGTCATGATAAAAGTCTAGTCTTTGAGTCAGAAATTGATAAAACTTATAAATTAGAAGATTTAAGAATAACTACTGCCAACCAAACTAAGGCTTCGAAAGGAGCTCAAGTTTACATGATCCTTACTTCTTTGGAAGTAAAGGGAAACTCTGATGTTAGTAAGTTTCCTATAGTCTGTGATTACCCTGATGTTTTCCCTGAAGATATTCCTGGTCTACCTCCAAAAGAGAAATAGAGTTTACCATAGAATTGGTACTAAGATCAGGTCTTATATCCATAGCCCCCTATAGGATGTCACCTTTAGAGTTAGCCGAGTTGAAAAAGCAAATTGAAGAACTGTTAGAAAAACAGTTTATAAGACCTAGTGTTTCTCCCTGGGGTGCTCTAGTATTACTAGTTAAAAAGAAAGATGGAAGTATGAGATTGTGTGTGGATTACCGTCAGCTTAACAAAATTACCATCAAGAATAGATATCTTCTTCCTAGGATTGATGATTTGATGGACCAATTAAGGGGTGCTATTGTGTTTTCCAAGATTGACTTGAAATCTGGTTATCATCAGATTCGAGTCAAGGCTGAAGATATTCCAAAGACTGCTTTTAGAATGAGATACGATCATTATGAGTACTTAGTAATGCCCTTTGGTGTGACTAATGCTCCTGCCATTTTTATGGATTATATGAACTGTATTTTTCATCAATTTTTGGATAAGTTCGTAATAGTCTTCATTGATGATATACTAGTGTATTCTAGAAGTCATGAAGAACATCTACGAATTGTTTTGCGAATTTTAAGAGAAAGACAGTTGTATTGGAAGCTCTCAAAATGTGAATTCTGGTTGAAACAAGATGCATCGACTTTTTAGTAGCCCATCACTTAAGAACTCCATAGTTAAGCGTGCTTGACTTGGAGCAATTTAGGGATGGGTGACCTACTGGGAAGTTTCCCGGGAAGCGTGTAAGTGAGGACAAAGCACGCTGAAAAGTCTTGTGTTGGTTTGTAGGACAGTCACTCATCCTGAAAGCGGCCGGGCGTTACAGTTCCCAAATATAATGACCAACAATTGGCATTGCGATTAACTCTTCCAATCAATTATGTGCTACATGTCCTGAGTTGTCCTTTCAATATACTATTTATTGGTCATTTGACTCTATCTCTTGTTGCCAAAAATTTTCAGTAAAGACTATAATTCTACGTGACTGGAGTTTGGAATTGATAAGCGATAATTGATGCAAGATGTGAGTCTCAAGGCCTTTACCAACTCTCCAAACTTCAGTATGTTTGTTAAAAATTGTTTGATATAAACAGTGTTACAGTAAATAATCTTTATGACATAACAGTCATTTCTTGTTAATATTGCACATAAATTAATGATGACACAAGAATAACTTCGTGTATTGCTCTGCTCAAGTGAAATACTAAGAAAGACATGTAACCTAACAGGTGAGCTTTGCATAGAACTTATCAAGTAATTACAAAATCATAAAATAAGAAATAAAAAGTTACAACTATTAAATAGTAAAAAGTTACACGTGTTAAAAAGCACTTATTTTGGAATTTGACAAATTGGTTGCTTATACGAATATTGGTAGAGAAGATAGCAAGAACAGAGAAATTCTTGAGAGAGAGTAAAAAATGATTTATTCCATCTGAATGTCAAAATTATGATTACAATTCAAAGAATACAATGGGTTCCCTTTTTATAGTGAAGGGCCTCATAATGCAACTTAAGCTACTCTAACTCAAGTAACACCTACCAGCTGTTGCTAGCTGTATTAACAGTTTGTTACTAACTGCACTAACTACACTAACTGAATAACCCTTTGTATAAAATGATCAAGTCTTAATACCCCCCGCAAGCTAGAGATTGGAAAATGTCCAACAGTCCTAGCTTGTGAATGTGTCTCCAAAAGTGCACTGGAAGCAAGGATTTGGTGAATAGATATGTTGTCTAATCTTCACTTGTTATGGGCAATAGTTTCATGAACCCACTGCATAATTTTTCCCGCACAAAATGGCAATCAATTTCCAGATGTTTGGTCCTTTCACAAAACACTAGGCTGCTAGCAATATGCATTGCACTCTGGTTATCATAGTAGAGCAGGGAGCTTGGGACAATAGATTTGAAGATCCTTGAGCAAATAACTCAACCAGAGAAGCTCACATGTAATAGATGCCAAGGCTCTATACTCGGCTTCTAAAGAAGATCTAGCCACAGTATTTTGCTTCTTTGACCTCTAGCAAATCAGCGAGTCACCAAGGAAGAAGCATAAGCCAAAAATACATCTCCTAGTCATGGTTCTAAATTACAGTCCACAACCACAATTGTGGCTGCAACGTAAAGGTTTTTCGACTCAACGCAACAGCATCGCGACCGCAACTGCGGCCGCATCAGCTGCATTTTCCCGCAATTTGCCATAATGTCAAGGATTGCAACAAAACCGCAACCGCAACTGCAATTTAGAACCATGCTCCTGGTATTTGGGCAACCAACCTAATCTACATCAACAAACCTTTGATGTGTAACGAAGAAGTTCTGGGGAAAAACAAGCTAGTGTCTAGACTGCCTTTGAAATATCTAAGAACTCTCTGAGCAACCTTATAATGAGTCATAGTGGGCTTATCTAGGAATTGGCTCAACTGCAGTACTGGAAAGCAAATATTTGGTCTAGTTGTGATGAGGTACAAAAGCTTACCAATGAGTCTTCTGTAGGAACTGACATCTTCATAAGGTGGCCCATCATCTTGGCATAATCGGGTACTTGATCAAAAGGAGTGGAGACTGGTTTACAAGCAAGTAGGCCAGTTTCAGCCAATAACTCTAAACAGTATTTCCTCTGACATAAGCTGATTCCTTTCTTTGAATGAGCATCTTTAAGTTTCAAAAAAAACTCCAAACTCCCCAAACCCTTAATACCAAAGAGGGAGTGCAGTGTGCCTTCAATTGTATTTATTTCCATGTGACAATTTCCTGCAAGCATTATGTCATCCACATAGACTAAAAGTACTGTGAAGGAATTCCCACAACGTTTGGTAAACAATGAGTAATCTGAGGGTGCTTGAATGTAACCAGCTTTGGTAAGGACCGAAGTGAGCTTTTCATTCCATTTTCTGCTAACTTATTTAAGTCCATAAAGAGACATTTTAAGCTTGCAAACTTTTCCCTCTACTTCAACATTCAACCCTTAAGGAATCTGCATGTACACGTCCTCATAAAGATCTCCATGTAAGAAGGTGTTATTAACATCAAGCTGCTAAACCATCCACTCATTAATTGAAGCCAATGCAAGCACAAGTCTGACCGTGGTCATTTTTGCCACCAGGGAAAATGTTTCAAAGAAATTTAGCCCTTCAACTCGGTTGTATCCTTTAGCAACTAACCAGGCTTTATACTCAACGCTACCATCTGCTCTTCTTTTAATTTTATAGACCCATTTACTTCCTATAGGCTTCACACCGTTTGGCAAGTCAACAAGGGACCATGTTTTATTATCCTCAAGAGCCTTTAGTTCCTTCTACATTGCGTCAATCCAGCACTTATGTTGGTAGGCTTCATTGTAATTGTTTGGTTCTTGTTTAGAAAAAATATAATGCATATGCCTGATGAGAAGACAAGAGCCTTTGATAGCTCACATGATCTAAAACTAGGCATCTAATGCTACTAAAAGCATTATTGCATTGATAGTCCAGTAGATAGGATGGTTTCTTCTTGATTCGAGTAGACTTTTTTATTTGCTGATTTACTTCTTTAGGGGTGCAAGGACTAGATTGTATGTCCTGCATTGTGGAATCTTGTAATTCAGGTTCAATAGTAGTGGCTATTTCATGTTCTTCTGAATCTAGAATAAAACCAATTCCATGTTTAGTTATCTCATCAAATATTTGATGATGGTCACCATTAAGTTCAGGCTCCTAAACCAAGTATTCCCAAGGGAAGCAGCTGCCCTTTCTTCATGTAGAAACACCAATTCATAAAATTGAACATTTTTAGATACTATAATTTCCTTGCTATTAAGATCATAGGCAACCCAACCTTTAACACCAGGCCTATGACCCATGTGGATGCACTTTCTGGCCCTGCTACTAAACTTATTTCTTTGTGTACTCAGTGTAGAAACAAAACATAACCATACGAACACCCGTAACTCATTTAAGTCAAGATGTGATCCATGCAAGATGGTATAAGGAATTTGATCTTGTACAGCCTTTGTATGCACTCTGTTAATCAAGTGTACAGCATGAACAACTGCATAACCCCAGAACTTTGCTGGTAAGTGGGCTTGAAACAAAAGTGCTCTTACTACATTAAGTATTTGTTAATGCTTTCTTTCCACCCTCCCATTCTGTTGTGGAGTTTCCACACAACTCTTCTGGTGATAAATTCCCTTCTTAGCATAAAAGGAAAGCAAGGAAAACTCAAGATCGTTGTCACTTCTAACTGTCTTTACTACTACTTTGAAATGATTTTTCATCAATAAAACAAACTTTTCTATTTGACTTTGTGCTTCATATTTTCCTCTCAACAAGATAAGCCAAGTATATCTACTAAAATCATCAACAATGGTTATGAAATATCTGTGACCGTGTATAGTAGTACTAGAAAAAGGACCCCACAAGTCCATGTGTAAAAAAGCTCAAAAATAGAACCATCTCTACACAAACTAGTAGAAAAGGGAATTTTCTTCTGCTTTGCAAAATGACATATGTCTCATATCACATTTTTATTGATATGAATAGAGGGACATATATTTTTCAAAATTTCAAGTTTGGCTACAGAAGTGTGACCAAGCCTAAAATGCCACAATGCTGACTTAGGAATGGAAACTGAACTATAAGTGGAATTTTCTACTCAAACCTGAGAAGTAATTGTTGAAGCCAGTTGATTTACTGAATTTATTGGCAAGCAGTACAAACCTCCATTTAATTCACTCAAACCAATCATCTTCTATGCTCTGTCCTATATGACACTTTCCATCAGAAAATGTAAAAGTACATCCAGCTTCTTTTACCAACTTCGAAATAGACAATAAGTTTACACTGAACAAAGGCAAGTACAACACATTCGAAAGCACAATTGAATCCCCAATATACACCTTTCTAAAAATTCTAGCCAAAACATCGTTACCATTAGGTAGTCTAACTGAAATTGGTCCAATTTCATTATAGGAATAATATAAATCTATGCACGAATATATGTGGTCAGTGACACCACTATCCAATATCCAACAATTTGAGTATCTCCTAGTATTGAACCATGAAAAATTACCTCTTTATTGCTTGTCGCTAGTAAGGAACGAATTTGACTAATGTTGTATACACCTTCATCCACCTTCTTCTGCACACTAGATTATAACAAAGACATCAAGGCTTTATATTCTTCTTGAGTAAATGTGGCAGCAGTTAATGACAATTGCTCTCTATCACCTCCAACTTCTTCATTTCCTACAAAGTTTGTTGTAGAATTGTTGTTCCTAAATTTGAAGCCAAGTGGAAAACCATGCTTTCGGTAGCATGTCTCCACTGTATGTCCTATTCTTCCACAATAGGTGCAAACCTTTCCACCATAACCGCCTCTTCCTCTACCATTGAACCTTCTCCCATCTGCAAGATTCACGGCTACTAGATTTTCTTCCACATTATGCATACCACTGTGTCTTTCTTGTTGAATAGCCATTGAAAAGACATTTGCCAAAGTAGGCAGTGGATTCATGATGAAGATTTGTGACTTAATCCCTCCACAATTCTCATTAAGTCCCATGAGAAACCTTATCACATAATCTTCTTCCTTGAACTTTCTGGAATTCTTCATCACATCACAAGTGCATCTCACCGTGCAAGTGCACAAAGGTATAGGTCTATATATCTCCAATTCTTCCCATAAAGCCTTTAATTCAATAAAGTAACCAATTACCAATATTACATTTTGCTTGAAGCCATATATTTTTTTGTTGCAGTTTAGCCACACACACGTGATCTCCCTTTGAAAAATGATCTTTCAGATCCCTCCAAACTTCTGATGCATGTTCTATATACATGATACTGGTAGCAATTGAACTCGAAACTGAATTCACAATCCACAAGTATACAAGATTATTGCACCTGTCGTATGCTGCATAATTCGAATCAAAGCGATCTGGTATTTCAATGCTTTCATCAAGAAATTACCACTTGTTCTTCGTGATTAAAGCTTTTTTCATCGATCTCGCCCAAAAGTAGTAGTTTCCTCTAGTGAGTGGGGGATTAATAAGAATCGCCGCCAAATTTTCTCCCGAATGTACATAATACACACTCAAAGGGTTATGTGACAGATCCATTGAGGGTTCGCCATTAGAAGTAACACCTTTGTTGTTCCTAGGTATGCTGAAGAAGATGCGCAACAAAGCTCAATGAATGAGCTCTAATACCATCATACGAATACTGGTTGAGAAGATAGCAATAACAGAGAAATTCTTGAGAGAGTGTGACAAATGATTTATTCAATATGAATGTCAAAATTATGATTACAATTCAAAAGAATACTGTGGGTTCCTTTTTTATAGTGAAAGGCCCAATAATGCAACGTAAGCTACTCTAACTCAAGTAATACCTACCAGTTGTTGCTAGTTGTATTAACAGTTTGTTACTAACTGCACTAACTGAGTAACTGTTTGTACAAAATGATCAAGTCTTAATAGTTGCATCTCCCGCTTTTTCCACAGCAAATCGAAGCTTGCTTATGCCTTGTGCATGGATTCCATTTCACCGCCAACTTGAGTTCATTAGTTTGGATCCTAATTTTCATATGGCAGATGTTCAAACTTGGCTGAAAATGTTTGTAACAAGTAGCTGTAGGTGTTTCTTTTATGCAGCTACATGTGTTGGTTTTTTTGTAGAAAAATATTTGTTAAGGGAAAAGGAGATATATTATATGGAGGAGCTTCATAAACTTTTATTCATAGGTTCTATATATAGAGCTTACAATGTAACACAAAATTCAAATACTAACATTATCCTAATCTTAAAATCAAACTGATAATCCTAAATTTCAATAATAAGGATAAACATCCTTATCTTTATCTAAACATCATCCTAAAATTTGAAACATAAAAAAATTCCTAAAAACTAAATTATCTTTTTCAAATTATAGATATTTAGGCATATATTTTCAACACTCCTTCTTGCCTTAGTATTTGTTCACACCAAATTTTAAATTTCAAGTTTGAAATTTGGCTTTCCTTCTTTTGATGCTTGCTTTCTTCCTCTTATTTTCCTTGTAATTCTTATCATCATCTTTCTTGTGGGACCACCTTTTCAATCAACTTGAGTTTCTCCTTCATTGCAATTATCCTTTTTGGTCAATTTAGCTTCTTTGTTTCTCGTGGGCTCCATGGTAGCAACATTGCACCTTTCATAGATATCAAAAGGCGATTCTTCATCTACATCTTCATTCTCCTTATGAACATCATGCCTCTTCAAAACAAATCTATCTTTTTGCTCTTCTTTGATTCTGATCCTTCTTTTTTATCTTCTTCATTTGTAGTTGGCTCCTCGCTCATCAAATCTAAGGCAAAGCTTTTGCCTTTCATTTGAACTTTGATCACTTCTTTGTTGTTTGTATCTTTAATCACACAATTTTTATCTTCAAACAAAACTTTGTAGCCTTTCTCCAATAACTGAGCAACACTTAAAAGATTTTGATTAATCTCAGGAACATATAAAACATCAGATATTAATTTCAAACCTGAACGACTTTTAATTGCAATTGTTCGTTTACCTTTAATTGCAATGTGTGCTCCGTTTCCAATTCTGACTTTGGAGATAGTAGTTTTATTGAGCTCTTTGAAGAGCTCTCAGTCATAAGTCATATGGTTTGTACAACCACTATCGATAAGCTAGGCTCTTATAGAGTTGTCGATTGTAAACACAACATTGCGTCTCAAATTCCTTCATTCTTTGTAACTTGAACTCCCTCATTAAATTCAACACCTACATGTTTTGAATCCTTTCATCTCCTGCATATTCTTCCTTCAAGTAATCCCAAATTGCTTTTGCTGTTTTGAGAGTCTAGTGAAAACGGTTTGTGAAACACCAGTAAACAGATATGTCTTTGCCTTTGCCTTCTTGATTTTTCTTTCTTTGTGGATTTTTATCTACGCCATGGTGGGATTGTCTAACAGCACAAGAACATCATAATCTTCTTCCACGCCTTTCCAGAGATCTAAAGCCTCTAAGTATGACTCCATTCTCATTGCCCAAAGATCATAGCTTTCTCCATCAAAGATACGAGGTGCGACATGTGAAAAACTTGCTTCAGCTTCCATCCTCACAGGCCCGTAAGAAGATAGCTCTTCATACCAATTGTTGGCTTTTTTGTAGAAAAATATTTTTAAGAGAAGAGGAGATATATTATATGGAAGAGCTTCGTAAACTTTTATTCATGGGTTCTATATATAAAGCTTACAATGTAACACAAAATTCAAATATTAACATTATCCTAATCTTAAAATCAAACTAATAATCCTAAATTTAAATAATGACGATAAACATCCTTATCTTTATCTAAACATCATCCTAAAATTTGCAACATAACAAAATTCCTAAAAGCTAAATCATCTTTTTTCAAATTACAGAGGCATATATTCTCAACAACATGGATCCTTTGGAAAACAAGGAGTGAGGAAATATTCCGAGGAAGAAGGTAGAATGAATGGGAAATTTTCACTAGAGTATATCTACTAGGTGAACACTTATCTGTAGTGTATAGTTTTTCAAAGCAACTACAAAATAAGTTAGGATGGTAGCATGGTATCCTCCATCTGAGGATGTTCACGTGATAAATGTCGATGGTAGTTCACTAGGCAATCCAGAGAAAGATGGATTTAGGGACTTTTTACCAAATTGGTAAAATAAAAAAAAATACCAAAATATTATAGAAAAAAATAATTTACCAAAATGAGGTGTTTTGGACATGTTGGAATCTGATGTGGAATTGATTAAATAGAAGGCGTCGGTGATTGTGGCACCACAATTTTTTTTAAAAGTACCAAAAAAGGCGCTGGTGGCAATGGGGCCACCTAGTCAAAATTTCCAAAAGAAAAGGCACTGGTCAGACTAGTGCCACATGTTTTGTTCAATTTAGGTTTACTTGAGTTTGGAAACCACCAACTCGAAACTCGAATTAACCTTGATAGAGTAGGACAATTCAAAATTGAACTAACCCATAGGTCTAAACCAAACTGATAGAAGGCAATCAGGTCAAGTCGAGTCAACCAGATTCGCGTGTCAACCCATACCTACTTACACTTCTAGAATTAAAGTATCTAGAGAAATGAAAGTAAAAGAATAAAACCTATATATTTAATGTGTAAAACAGTAATTATTATTTATGCTTATACTAAATTCATAATCTTAACAAAAGGAAATAATTAATCAATAATAAGAAAATATAAAATCTAATCCTACAATGATTAAAATTTGTCTAAAATACCATTAAGATATTTTTTTTATTTTTATTTTTTTACATATTCTAACAGGTTTGATTTTCTTTTGGCATTTGATTGGTTCTACGTGTTGGACTGATCTACATTGTTGTCATGCTAATTATTTATATTTACTTCAATAGACTGGCATGTTAGGCCTAAGACTTGTTTTGAATGGCCTAAAGTCAAACTTTTTTAAACAAATACGGTTCTATAAAAGCCTTGGCCCAATTTATTTAATAAAAAGTTTGGCCTGACCTAATATAAGCTAGGCCATAGGCTCTTGTCGAGCGGCTTAGCCTATGTCCATCCCTACTCTCAAGTGTTGTTTGGGCCCAAAAATGGCCTAGAATGAGTAAAAATCATGAATAGGAATAATAGTGGATAGAGTTTGGATAGGATACTATAGTATTTTTTATACATACGTCTAATAAAATTTAATTATTTTATTACATCATCCTATTCAATAATATGATGTGGCAGTATGGTGAATTCCTATTGGATATATATGTAAAAATATTATATTAAGAATCATACAAACAAAACTCCTATTTTTTATATTTTTTACAATATCTTTATTTTAAAAATAAATCAAAATATTTAATATTATAATACTCACTATAACTTATCTTTTCAATATACTATATACATGAGATATTTTAATGAATTATGTGTGTAACTATTATACCCATTGTAGATTTTTTTGCAAGCAAGCACCTATAGGGTTCAAGTAGAATTGTCATTCCTAATCATAAATCGTACTATTAACATAGGCATAATTGTGCTGAAAATAAGCACAATCATGCCACTAAAAAAATCTGATTTTTTTTAAAAAAAAAAAAAGATGGAAGTCCAATGAACTTTAGGCATGACCATGCAAATGATCCAAGATCTGAAAATATAAAGGGTCCAAGATACTTAAAAAGTGCTTGTTTCTTTTACAGTTCAGCTTAAGTTATCTTATCAAAAAAAAAAAGTTCAGCTTAAGTTATGATTTTATCAATCTTATAGCCTAAAAAAAATAAAAGTTGAAAATTAATCATTATTTTATTTGTCAATATCGACCACCGTTGAGTACTAGTACTGCCTCTTTGGGTGTGATGGCACAGCTCCCGCGTGAAAACAATTGCATTTCTCTTTCTCGGATGACCGAGATTGCAACTCACACGTCCATACGACATTGAATCTTTTAAATTACTTTCTGAATTTGAGTTCAATTATAGGTTTACTGTTAAAATTCTACTGGTTCCTTGCAAGGAGAGCTTTAGTTCTGTTATCTCAAGGAAGATATCTTCCCCAAGTCAAACAAAGATACAACAGGGGGTAAGGCCACCTTGTGTACCTTTATTATTTTTCATATACTCTCTTTTTGCACTTTTTCAAAAGAAAAGCAGTGATCTGTAGTCTCAAGAAAGATATTTCCTAGAAAAGCTCTATGTTAAATAAAATCATACATCAATAAAATACTTTCTGAAGGTGAATTCTGGGGGTAGGTAGGGGTAGGTAATTGTGATCTATTAAAAATTATTTTTGAAAAATATTTAATCTTGTTTTTGCTTTGGACCTTTGGTATTTAAAAGTTAGATTAGTTCATAATTAATCCGAGTCAAGTCAAGTTTAAGACAAAAAACCTCTCAATTTCTATTTTTATTCATAAAACTCAAACATGAAATATTAATTTAGGAGAATCAAATTTTTTGTTACTAGAGCTTCCTGGGTAAAAAAATTAGATTAGATTAACCTTTTTTTTTATTTTTTCATTTTTGTAATCTTTTATATTTATATCGAATTATCATTCATATGGTTAATTATTATTAACTTTTTGTCTTTTTTACTCTTTTGTATTTTTGGTAAATTGTCTTTTTTAGTCTTTGACAAACCTTCGTGTCAAGGATTGAGATTCCATAAAATCCTCTACAAAATGACAATTTTAGGAAATACTTTAAATTGCTGGTAAAGTTCGCCAAAAATCACACACTCCTTTTTCTCCAACCCATCATTGTTGGGTTCTAACTTT
This sequence comes from Spatholobus suberectus, assembly GCA_004329165.1. Lineage (NCBI taxonomy): Eukaryota > Viridiplantae > Streptophyta > Magnoliopsida > Fabales > Fabaceae > Spatholobus > Spatholobus suberectus. The sequence goes on from CM014733.1 coordinate 21,389,571, forward strand.
CGTTCCAATATATTCATTCATGATTTTTTTATTTTATTTTTTTTGTCCATTTATCCACTATAATATTCTCATTTAGCAACCCTCAACTAATGCCCTTTGATAGCACTTTATTGCTTAACATTAAGTATCATAAAATTATGCTTAATATTAAGCTATTACACATTTATCAAAAGAATATTGAAGTGATTTCAGTATTTCACGTAAAATGTATAAATGCAGCAATAAAAAGTACTGTGTTGTGTTTTATATTTAATAATTTTATGCCTATATTCAATTATTCGGTATTCTCCTTTTCCCTAAACTTAATGACAAAAATTAAAATTATGAATATTACTATTTCAAAAGGACTTGCATTATTGAGGACAACCGGAAGATTTCAAAGCACCAAACTCATCATGCATGACTTACATGCTATAAAAGGATTCACCCAATGCCTCCCTTGGGAACACGATCTCACACATTACAAGCGTGTCATGCATAAACAACAACTAGTTGTTTCAGTGAAAGTGTAAGGAGATACATTTTGTTCCTCAACTTCACTCGAATAGCTTACCACAGTCCAAATATTGTTTAGATGAGTTACAGAAATACACATCCAAGCAAGGATATTTCATGTAGTTTCTTTTCTTTCTTTTTCTTTTACGATGTACAATAACATATTAACATGTTGCTAGGATTTTTGTTTTCTTTCCCCTTGTTATGTTTGCAGTAAAATACAACATGAGCAAAGTTTGGCTTCTTGTCCTTGTGATCCTCTACTGTGGCTTTCCCTCCAAAGGAACCAGCAATGTTTCTACAAGACCAAGACCAAGTGCCGTTAACATTGGGGCAATTTTATCTTTCAACTCAACAATTGGCAGAGTGGCTAAAGTTGCCATACAAGCAGCAGTGCATGATATAAATTCCAATGCAACGATTCTCAAAGGAACTAAGCTTAATATTTCAATGCTGGACACCAAATTATCCACTGGATTCCTAGGAATCATTGCTTGTACGTCCTTCTCAAACACATGACACCTTTCCACTTCACTATTTGCACATTTCCCCACAGAAACATATTTCTTAGTCACTACCTTGTTGATCTTTTATTACAGCATTTCTGTTGATGGAGAGTGACACTGTGGCCATCATTGGTCCCCAGTACTCAGTCATGGCACATGTGATTTCACATATTGCAAATGAGATGCAAGTGCCTCTACTTTCATTTGCAGCAACAGACCCTACACTGACTTCAATGCAGTTCCCATATTTTGTTAGGACAACACAGAGTGATCTGTGTCAGATGGCTGCTGTGGCAGAAATTGTTGATCACTTTCAATGGAGAGATGTCATAGCCATATACGTTGATGATGATCATGGAAGAAACGGGGTAGCTGCCTTAGGGGATAAGCTAGCAGAGAAACGTTGTAAAATATCATATAAAGTACCTTTTAGGCCAGATAATATAACCCAAGAAGAAATAAACAGTGCATTAGTTAAGGTAGCTTTAATGGAATCACGGGTAATAATCCTTCACATATACCCTTCTTTTGGTCTAGAAGTACTTCATGTGGCTCGGTCACTTGGCATGATGGGAAGTGGTTATGTGTGGATAGCCACAGATTGGCTGTCTACAGTACTAGATTCAGACCCATCCTTATCCACGTCTCCAGCCATGAATGACATCCAAGGTGTTATCACCTTGCGCATACACACACCAGATTCAGACATCAAAAAAAGATTTATTTCTAGGTGGAACAAACTGAGCCAGAAAGAAGATCCTAATCAGGGTCCTTTTGGGTTAAACATCTTTGGTCTATACGCATATGACACTGTTTGGGTACTTGCTTATGCACTTGATGCACTTTTAAAGGATGGAGGAAATTTATCATTTTCAAATGACTCAAGTCCAAACCTGTTAAAGGGGGACACCTTTCACCTAGATACTATGGGGGTCTTTGTTAATGGTAGCATGTTGCTTAAAAATATTTTAGAGGTCAACACAACTGGTTTAACTGGCCAAATGATGTTTGACTCAGATGGAAATTTAATGCAACCATCATATGAAATCATTAATGTGATAGGTACTGGAATTAGGAGGATTGGTTATTGGTCTGAAACCTCTGGCCTCCACAATGGGGAAGCTCCTAATCATTCCAATTCTAGTGAAGGACTATATGGAGTCATCTGGCCTGGTCAAACAACTCAAATCCCACGTGGATGGGTTTTTTCCAGCAATGGAAGACAATTGAGAATTGGGGTGCCAGTTAGAGTTGATTTCCATGAGTTTGTGTCAAGAATTGAGGGCACTGAAATCTTTAGTGGTTATTGCATAGATGTGTTTACTGCTGCACTGAACTTGTTGCCTTACCCGGTACCATTCAAGTTTATTCCGTTTGGTGATGGTAAAACCAACCCGTCAATTTCAGACCTTCTTCACATGATCACAATTGGTGTGAGTATTTAAGTTTTCATGATCTATCTTCATTTTTTGTATCACGTTGCTTTGTTAGTTTTAAATTCTTGCATTGATATTGCTTCTTTTATGTGGAGGCCTTCGATGCTGTGGCGGGGGACGTTACCATTACTACAAACCGAACTAAGATACTGGATTTTACACAGCCATATATTGAGTCTGGGCTAGTTATTGTGGCACCTATCAAGAAGTTGAAATCCAGTGCTTGGGCTTTCCTCACACCATTCACTCCAATGATGTGGTTTGTGACAGGGATGTTTTTCTTAGTGGTGGGAGCTGTTGTGTGGATTTTAGAGCGTCGCGTAAATGATGACTTTAGAGGCCCTGCTAGAAGACAATTTGTCACCATTATCTGGTAATTAAGTAGCAAAACAGTTTTAAAATATGGTCGTAATTAACTTCTTTGATTGCTTCATCATATGATCACTTGCATACTTTATCAATTGCTGACATCTTAATCATTTATCTCCGCAGGTTTAGCTTTTCAACCCTATTTTTTGCACATAGTAAGTGGTTGGAGATTTCCTTTAGCTATTTATCCTGGCTGCTTTTCTCATGTAGAGAACAGAAACTCAATTTTTAACAAACTCTAAAGAACCAATCAACCTAAAAGCTTTATGCTATTACCTGGAAGCACATGAATGATTTTACATCCAACGATTTTCTAAAACAATTGCCTTTTCCACCTTTAAGAGTGGTCATCAAAAACTCATTTTACCTTGTGAAGAAATTCTATTTAATTGTGAAGGTGGACTGCCAGAATCCAGTTCATGATGCCGTGTTCATAAATGCTTCAATACCACATCAATAGTAAATCATCCTAAAACTCAAAGCTGTTGGGTTTAAGCTAAAAAATGGTATAGTAGATTCAAGTCTTGCATCTCAGAAAAACCCCTTCTATGCAGGAGAGAACACTGTCAGCACCTTTGGTCGTTTAGTGCTAATCATATGATACTCAACTCAAGCTATATTGCAAGCCTGACCTCCATCCTAACCGTGGAACAGCTCTCTTCCCCAGTTAAAGGAATTGAAAGCTTAGTAATAAGCAACGACCGCATAGGTTTCCTGAAGGGTTCATTTTCTGAAAATTATCTGACTGAGGAGCTCAACATACACAGGTCCAGGCTTGTTCCTCTCAATTCCACATCAGAATATGAAAAAGCCTTGAGGGATGGGCCAGCTAGTGGTGGTGTTGCTGCAATAATAGATGAACGTGCATACATGGAGCTCTTCCTAGCGACCAGATGTGAATTAGGTATTGTTGGCCAAGAGTTCACCAAGATGGGATGGGGTTTTGTAAGTATATAAATCCATTTCTCTTCCGTGAAACTCAACATAGTATTAAGATAGGTGGTTGAATAATTCTAAAAATATTCTTTTCTAAAATTGAATAGTATTGTTTATAAAGATATGCATATTCCTTTCTGTGTAGTTCATATTTCTACATCTAATAGCTCATTCTCTCTCTAAATTTTCAAAACAAAGTTTAACATAGGCAGAGGAGTTTCATTTCACTAGTGGAAATGAAGGTGGATTTTGCACTGAAGTCAATAAAATGAGAAAATCTATTTTATAATCTCAAAAGGGCCTCAACTGGACCACTCTTAGAATATTTCTCCCTTGGAAGGCATTCACCAAAAATCCTAATATAATTCCAAATCATCTAATCCACCATGCAACACTGTCAAGTCAACTAGGGAACTACTTGCCTAGTGGAACCACACACCATATCCACAAGACCCGTTTGAGTCCCTCACACTGCTATAATATACTGATTATCTATCTCTATCCTCTTACTAGACCTAGTCCATCTTGAAAGTTCTAAATTCATACAGTTATATATGATCATGATATTGTAGCCAGCAACATAGATTGAACATGTTTTAAATGTTACATACAGGGCTTCCCAAGGGAATCTCCCCTAGCAATTGACATGTCAACTGCCATCCTAAAACTATCAGAGAATGGTGACCTTCAGAGAATTCATGACAAATGGATAACAAGAAGTGCTTGCAGCTCAGAGGATGCAAAACAAAGCATGGACTGACTTGAGCTAAAAAGCTTTTGGGGTCTGTTCCTACTGAGTGGCATAGCATGCTTCATTGCTCTCCTTTGCTATGTTATTAGAATGGTCTACCGTTTTTGCAGGCACTCCAATAGTAACCATGAAGGCTCATCAGGCTCTGCTCGTCTTCGATCGTTCCTTTCCTTTGTCAATGAAAAAGAAGGGGAAGACAAATACGAGTCAAAGGCAAGGCAAAAGGAGAAGTGCTCTTGTAGAAAGGTAGTAGTGCATGAAGATGGATCTTTGATGACTCTAGTGTTTGTGTCCATGCAGAAAATAATGCCACTGCCTAAGGTAAAGTACCAAAACCTGTGCTATATCTAGGAGCACGTGTAATTTAAATGTAAAATATTTAATAATCCCAAATATTTTCATAATGAGTACAAAACGTTGGGTTTGACTCAATCTTGATTTGATCATTACCGATTTTTTCTATTATTTTATGAAATATGTGAAGATGTGTTCGACACATGCTAAAAATACTGTGAGATATGTAATATATGTGTTCTTCCGCCAATGACACCTAATGTCTCCATGGGATCACCAGGTCAGTCATGACGTTATGAGTGTCATTACCCTTCAAAAGTTTGATGGTCGTCCATCATCCTATGTGGAAAAGGTTCATGGAGTTTTACATGATTGCATGAATTGCTGCCTCCAACAGAGGCCTCAACGGAGGAACTTGAGCATGTAATACATTCTTTATGTTGTTGATATTGTATGGTTTAAATTACTCTACCAACCATGATCAAATTTTAGGTTCTCCAAGTGTCCCCTACTCTGGCCACAACTTGGTCCCCTTTGCTCTTGTTCTAGCCAAGAAGCTGTCTGATCTTGCCATTGCTTCTTTTCCTATTGATACCTATGCACTTGTTCCTCAAAACAACTTCCCTGAATGCTCTCAGGAGGTCTCTGACAATGTTTGAATTGGTGGAAGAAAATGGAATGGAGCAGAATAGAACAAATATTATGTTACATTGTTTGGATAAATAGATTGAGGATGGAATATAACAGAAATTAGTGGAACCTATTCCATCTCATTTCATTATTTACGTTTTGTCCCTCCTCCCCCCACCCAATTTGGAAGAAATAAGATAGAATGGAAATTTTGTTCTATTTCATCAAATATATCTAAACAAAGGAACAAACGTCTTTTTCGATTATATTTCATTCCACTCCATCACATTTTAATCCATTTCATTCCATTCTATCTCTTCCATCAATCCAATTAAGTAAACACTATCCAAGTATGATTATTGTCTCCCTTTGAGCCACACCATTGGCTGGTGTTGGATATTGTTACAAGAGAGAAACGAAAGTGTTTGAAGTGTGTATTTCATTGATTGAATAAATTCTGTTACAATGATGGTATTGATACTATGCCGACTAGAGTAACTAACTTGAGTACAATACAACTAACTATCTAACTAACTGACTCATTGACAGTTACACGTGTACACTCTAGTAGACACTAAACAGGCCAACTTTCCTGACCTACAAATGTTGCCCAAACTCTTCTAAAGACGATGCCTAACCACTCAGATGGCATCTCTAGTACCCTATGTGGATTTTTCAATAGGTTTGAGCAAAATCAATCTTCTAGCTCCATTGCCTCTATTGCACCGCATGATTCTTTTGCTCGTCTCTCTATCTTTGTCACCTTCCCTAGGTTGTTGATTTTTTTGCGTTGAATTACAAATCTAGTGATAAGAATATCTTCTCAAAATATTATTAATCTTGTTATTACCTACTATCACGTGGGAAAAATGCAAGTAACACTCTTTTTAGACACACTCTTTATTATTAATTAAAATTTATTAGTAAACCGAACAGTTTATAGGTCTCAACTTCTTATTTAGTAAACTCCATTCATGATTATGTAATTTTAATAAATTTTAATTAATAATAGAGTGTTAAAAAAAAATTATTAAGAAGTGTGTTGTTAATACTCATCACTTGGATAGTGGTCCAAATACAATGACCAGGAATTGGCATTGCAATTAACTCTTCAAATCGATTATGTGCCCACATGTCCCGAGCTGTCCTTTCAATATACTATCTGTTAGTCATTTGACTCTATCTTTTTGTTGTCAAATTTTTTTTCCCTAAAGACTATAATTGTGCTGGAGTTTGGAATGGATAATTGATGCAAGATGTGAGTCTCTACGGCCTTTACCAACTCTCCAAACTTCAGTATGGTTGTAAAAATTTGTTTGATATAAACTGTGTTACAGTAAAAGGTTGTCTAATTTATCTTAAGTAAAAATAGAATTAAACAATTCTATTTAAATTAATTGGTGAAATAATATATAAAATCAATCATCTTAAAATATATCAAAAATTATATTAATTATTTTAGATAAAATTATTTAATCTTAATTTTATTTAAGGTAATTAGACAACTTGTACAATAAATAATCTTATGACATACCAGTCATTTCTGCTAATATTGCACATAAATTAATGATGACGCAAGAATAACTTCTGTATTGCTCTGCTCAAGACAAATACTGAGATAGACACGTACCGAACAGGTAAGCTTTGCATACAACTTATTAAGTAATTGCAATACATAAATAAGACATAAAATTACAACTATTAAATAGTAAAAGTTACACCTGTTTAAAAGCATTTATTTTGGAATTTGACAAATTGGTTGCGTCTCCCGCTTTTTCCGCCAAACTGAAGCTTGCTTATGCCTTGTTAATGGTTTTCCAGTTCACCACCAACTTAGTTAGTTACTTTGGATCCTAATTTTCATATGGCAATGTTCAAACTCAAACTTGGCTGAAAATGTTTTGCAACAGTAACTGTGGTGTTGTTTTATGCAGCTATATGGACCCTTTGGAAAACAGAAGTGAGGAATTTTTCGAGGAACAGAGCAGAATGAATGGGAAATTTTCACTAGAGTAAAACTACTGGGTGAAAACCTATCTATATGTTATAGTTTTTTCAAAGTCAGCTACAAATAAGTTAGTATGGTAGCTTGGTATCCATCCCACCCAAGGATGTTCACATGATAAATGTCTATGGCAGTTTCATTGGGCAATCCAAGAAAGCTGGATTTGGGAGTGTCTTTAGAAGTCACTTTGGGACTGAGACAGGGATTCTCCTAAAGTTGTACACGTATCAGGTATGTATCCTTACTCTGTATGCTTTGAGTACCCGTGGATATGTATCACGTACATACCAAAAAAGACAAAACATTTTTCAAAAAAAAATTAAGTACTTAATTTGGGTATATAGGGATGTCAACCAGGGCAGGACAGGCACGGGTAATAGCTACCCGTTCCGCCAAATGAAATTTGTACTTGTACTTGTTTCATTACTCGCGCGGGTATTCATTAGGCGGATATTTGCGGATATTTTTAAAAAATAAAAAATAACAAATTTATTTTATGTGTTGTAGACAATTATAAAGTGCTGCAAATATCACTTTGAATTTATAAATTTAAATTTAGAATTAAAGAGCTATTGTTTAAAATAATCACTTTGAACATAAATTTTAATTATTCTAACAATTTTCTAAAAAAATATAGTTTAAATACTCACAAATTTATGTTCCTTTTCTCTTGTAATATAATTGTATAAGATTTCTCTCATAATGAACAATCTTTTTGAAAATTTTGAATAAATTTATGTAATTTTATCTATATTAATATGTAAAGATATTTAAGTAATATATAATTGCGGTAGTGGGTAACCGCAGATACAGGTACCATGGTACCTGTACTCGCCCCGTTAATAAACGGGTAGCAGATGTACTTGTTTAGAATATCCATGAGTACCCATTTAAAGCACCCATTTTCTACCCGTGGAGGATTTTATCCGCGAATATCTGCAGACATGGTATTTTTGTCATCCCTAGGTACATAACACGCCCGTTCCCCAAGTATGATAAAAAAAATATTTTTTTTAGTGAAAAAATTAAAAATTAAGTTTTTTTTTTTATCCTACTTCTTGCTATATATCCCTACTCATCTGGTTGAGGATGAGTGACTGATGCTGTAAGAGACTATGTTCTTGACCTTCTAAATCTGTCATTGTGGGTATTGAGTAGAAGTATAGAACTCATTCCCAACTCTATCACTATGAACCATTTGAAGCTGAAGACGATTCATTTTATGTATTTCATACGACCAATTTTCTCCTACACCCACTCATTAAATACACACTTATTGTTTATTAAAATTTATTAAATCACAATATTTTTGGGTTTCATCCTTATTCAATAAACCTCACTCATAATTTTGTAGTTTTTAATAAATTTACTAGAGTCAATCTAATGGTTGGGGTTTTAGATAGTTTGCATGAGATCTTAGATTCAAATCTCATTGCTGCCATGCTACACCAAAAAAATAAACTTTAACAAATGGCAAAATTAAGTGTGTTACACATAGAATAAGGAAATAAGGAGAAGACATAGGAAACAAGCAGAACAACTAAATAGAGAAAGACAACGAGTATTTTTTTTATCGCAAAGTAACTACCAAATTTAAAGACAAGTTCTATCATACTACTATATGTCTGGCTATACTTTATGATAGTGAACGTTGCGCTTTAAAGGAACAACAAGAGAAAAATGTGGAATTAAAAAAAAATGAGATGATAAGAAGCAAGGATGAAGCCAGACAAAGATGGTAGAGGGGTTGTGTTAAGACAAAGGACGAATTTATAACCCTCAAATATTTTGATAATAACAAATAGTTAATAAGTGTGTTTTTACATAATCGTCTGGTCATCCATAATATGTTCACAAGCAATCATCTGATAATTTAAGCCCATATCATCTTTATCTTTCTTTTGGATAAATCCAATAACTAACAACTTACAGACGATAATCTAAGTGATTTGCACATCAATCAAATGTAAACTACCTCGATATGTATAAAGCCTACATACCTACTCTCGCGAAAAGTTATCTTTATGCGAAAAAGAAGGAATGTTTGTGTGGATGTCAGAACGGGAAAGCAGATATGACTACTACTACAAGATTGAGTATAAGAATGGTAAAGATAGGCAGACTGCTTTATCTTATCAAGTGACAAGTTAGTGATAGGCATTAAATGCTGCATTTAATGCTCTAACGACTCTTTTCAACAGACGAAGGTTGTCTCCTGCAAGCACTCACAACAGATACTTTTGGAGAAGCCTATATATAAAAGAAGAGACTTCAATCTTTAAGACAAACGAAATCATAAAATCTTTAACTGTTGGAAAGCTCTCATTGTGTAATCTTCATATACTCTGCGTGTAAAACTTTATTTGTTCTTCATTGTATATTCGTCTATTAGGACGTTAAACCCAGTGAGGTAACTCACATTCAACCTTTTCTTTAAGAAATTGGTAGAAGCCTGAGAGGCTTTGATTTAAAGAATACTTGGGTTTTTGCTTGGAGAGGCAAGTTAAAGACTACTTGGGTTGAGCCTGAAGAGGCTTGTTGAAAGAATACTTGTAACTTGGATAAGTTAGTGGAAATTGGTAGTTGTCAAGAACTGGACGTAGTCTCTGGTGTGAGACGAACCAGTATAACTCCTGTGTGTATTTTAGTTTCGTTTTCAACACTCGTCTTTCTTTCAAAACGTTTTTGAAAAACTCTTTTGTTTAATCCTTCAAACGATAAGTCACTAAAAGAAAAGGTTTTGCAAAAATTTGCTATAACACAATTCAACCCCCCTCTTCTTGTGTTATCTCTGTGTTTTACAAGTTCAACCATAAAAATTAAAGTTTATTTAATAAATATAAATGTAACAAACTTCATATAATTTTTTTATAATTATATATTACACAACATTAATTACAATAGTAATTTATCAAAAAATTAATAAAATATATTTACACATAAGACAAGCTAAATATTCTTTTAGAAAAAATATGATTGTAAATGTCAATCATCAATTTCACATGCCATCAAAAACTTCACTAATTTATAATAAAAATTGGTATTTGTGTTAATCATAAATATTTAGGAAAAGGTCCTATTAATTATGTTTCAAAAATCTACTAAATCAAAATAATTATGCTACTTACCAAATTATCTTTTAAGACAATAATAACTAATAACTATTAAAGAAGAATTTGCTTTAAATTGTTGAAAAGTAGGAAAAGCATAGTAATGGTCATTGCCCTGAAAGTACATTCCAGTAGATCAGTGCATCTCAATATCTTATTTGCTTCCCCAAAGTTTACATGCAGTGTATCAAAACTCATGCACTCGAGAATATGCGAATAATAGTGTTAAGAAGAAACAATATTTATTGGTGAGTCTCAAAAACAAAAGTTGTTAATTTCTTATATAATATTCATAAGAGTATTCAATTGGTAGGAAGCTACAAGTACTCCACTAGAGGCAATCTTGCTCGAGCCAGGTAAAACCACTATGGATGACAAAACTTTTGCTCTAAGTATTTAATAAAAGCTATATACCAAGGACTTGAACTTAGGACTACTAGTTGACTGGAATAATCTCATGCCAATTGATCCACACGTTAGGGTGGCAAGCATAGTTAAATGGTAAAAATTAATAAATAATATTTAATTTTCAAATAAATTATAATCAAATCAATATTAAAAAAATGCTAATATAGTCATTTGATTACAAATGTAATCATTTATAGTATTTAAAACAACAACAAATTATAAAAGAAAAAATATTAAAGAGGGAAATAAATAATACTTAAAATATTTTATCTAAAAAAAAAGAATGTAATTATCTTTACAATGAGATAATAAAAAATATAAATAAAATATTTATCTAAAAAAAGAAAATGTTATTATTGTCATAATAAAGACTATAAAGAGAAATAAAATATTTGTCAAAAAGTATAAGAGACAAAAAGACACTTAAATATCATTATATCTACAACTAAACCTACAAATAAAAATTAATGATTCTAATACTAAAATATAATATAATATATATATATATATATATATATATATATATATATATAAAATAAAATTTAAAAAAATAAATTTAGGAGGGGCTAAGGGCCCCCATTGGCAACTGTAGGTCTATCTCTAATAAGATGGACGTATGGTTGCACAAGAAATGACAAAATATGAAATAGTATACGAGGAAATATTGGTGTAGCACTAATTGAAGAAAAGATGACAAAAAACATCTAAGGTGGTTTAGACACGTATAAAGAAGGCCATTGAAAGCACCAATAAAGGAGTAGATTATATAGTTTTTAGTCTAGTAAAAGAATGAGAAAGACCGAAAAGGACATCGAAGAAAATTATTAAGAAAAATATCATGATAAATAATATTTATATAAATTTGATCTTTAACTGAGTCGAATGATATTGTGTAATCCATGTAACCAATTTTACCTATTACGTTTATTAAATATTTTACTATTTATTTAATACTTTCTTCAAAGAAAAATAAAAGTGGGACTAAAACTAAAACCGATTGGATTGGATTGGATCAAATCAGATCAGATCGAATTTAAATTTTAAATCAAAACCGATGGATAATGAACTAAAAAAATTGAAATAATTGAATTAGATGATTTTCTCATCAAAAACTAATCCAATCTAATGTGCGAAATAAGAATGTTCGAAAAAAATATATTAAAAAGTATACCTTCCTATCTTTATTGGTTATGCAATGCTTACTATGTGACCATCTAAGTATTTTCTCGTTGTTCAAAGAAATATAAAAGGGTAGAAAGATTCTTTATCATAGAGTACAGCCGCCTTATATTTATAAAGTAGCTTTTATTATATTTATAAAAGTGGCTTTTATTTCATCAATTACACTAAAATATCCAATGATACCTTTTTTGGCACATTACCCAGTACCCACGATACTTTCTGGGTGGCAAGTTGCTGCATTAGACGCCGATGTGAGCACAAAAGAAAGTCGCCCAAAATGGGCATCGTGCTGCAACGATTGTCTTCAGAAAGGGATGAATTTTCAAACTACAAAATAAAGTCGGAAATTTGGATAAAGATGTAATGTTCACTGCAAAAGGGCCAAAAAAAGAACGTGCAATCGGTTGGTAGATAACATCATAGTTGTTAAGACTTTACCAGACGGACGGGTCTAATTGAGAATTGGTGTGGTAAGTAGTTTATTCAGACACGAAAACTAGACTTTAAAAAAGAATCGATATAATATTAGATAAATTGGTTCAAAACTACAGCATTAGTGACTAAGGACATATTTGAAAGAGTTATTAAAGCTCATTTGAACTTATTTTATAATATAAACACTTGTGTATAGTACGTTCATTGGTTGTTTTTGCTTATTTTAATAAGTTCTTAGGGATAACTTGGTAAAAACAGCTTATATTAAGACGGTTTAATCTTATTTTCTCTTCAATTATAAAAACTTATATACAAGTACTTATATAATAAGTATTTATTCAATAAATTCTTAATTAAATTCTTTACCTAAACAATCTAATTCAAATTGGGCATAACTAATTTAAACCTGATTGTTAAAACAAACTTTTTTATATTTTAAGTAAAAATCTAATATTACCATAATTGGTACAATTTTAATCTAATATTATGATAATTGATAGTTAAATCAATTATATTTATTAGTTTTCTAATTATACTTGTTAATAGTTAGTATTATATGTTGTTAATCTTAAATATTATGATATATTTAAAGTTTAATTAAATTTTTGGTCTCTATAATTGCACAAACTTTATCTTTTAGTCCCTATAATTAAAATAATCTACTTTAGTCCCTATACATACACTTTCGATATCGGCTTGATCTCTATTTTCAACCGCCGTAAATTGAATAAAAAAATCAGAAAATGTCAATTTTTGGCAGTTTTATATAGCCAATTTTTCATTTTGTGATGGATTTATTTTACGGAGTTAAGACACATTTGACGGTATGGACCAAACCGATATTGAAAGTGCATGTATAGGAACTATAACATATATTTTAACTATAGAACCAAAAGATAAAGTTTGCGTAACTATATGAACCCAAAAGTAATTAAACCTATATTTAATTTGCTTTTTCACGTTTATTTTGAATGCTATATATTATGAGTTATGAATTATGACACTTATAACTTAAGTTTAATTTTAATAAGATAAAATTATAAATATTATGTTATTTTTTGTTTAATATTACATAATATTTCATTTTAAAAATAAAATAATATTATATTATTATTAATTCAACCACTGTTTAATTATAATTAGATTATTGAACCTTTAATACATTCAATAGTTTGATGATCGGTCCAAATCACGAGATGAAAAGAAAACTTGTCTTTGAAATAAGTAATAGTACTAATAAATTAATAATGAAACAGTGTCCAAAAAATTAATAATAAACATCATTCTTTCATTACTGCACAATTTTATTTGAGTTAATTGTAATTTTTATTATTGTTCTAATTAATTTCTGCAATGCAATCAATTTAAATAATCGGAGTGCTAAATTGCAGTTTGACACACCTTATGTAATTTTTTTTCTTCAAAATTATGTTTTTGAGAAATTATTTATTTTAGGAATCATGATTTTTGAAAATATTATTGATAATTAAATATTTTATAAATATGTTTAAAATTTTTCTACCTTCATAAAAATATTAGATTCTCACTTTCTCTATAAAAATCTAATATTGTCAACTTAAGTTTTTTTTTTTTTAGAAAATTTTAAAAAAATCGTCCTGTCACATACCTCCTATTAAAAAATTCTTCCTGTCAAATACCCCAATTATATACTATTTTTCTTGTAACCAAAAAAATACTTTTTTTTATTTTTTCGTGTCCTTTAATACTAAAAATAGATGGTTGATGTGTAGAGAAGAGAGAATAAGGGTATCTTGGTTATACTGAAGTTGTATTGAGGTTATATTGATATTATTGTTCTTTCCTATAAAAATAGATAATGTATAGAGAAAAATGTCATACAGTAAGTAGTTTTACACTATCATTCAATCACTAACCACTATTTATTGTAAGTTTGTTAACTTTTATAATAAATACTTTAAAAGTCATATTAATGGTGTTTTTTAATTAGTTGACAGTATAAAACTTTTTATACTGATAGTGCATGACCATTAAACTCTAATTTATATTGTATTTACAATAGTAATTAACGAGTGTAAGGAATTTTTTATTATTTTATTATTATTGCATTAACTAATTAATTGTATCGATTTCTTGAAGTAGATAATGATTTCATTTATTTATTTATTTTAGAAGATATAGAAACTATTAAATAAATTAGGCTTAATTACTAATTTGGTTCCTTAATTTATTTATTTCATTCAATTGGGTCCCTCTATTATTTTTTGCTCCAAACAAGTCTTATTATTTTAAAAAAAGTTCAATTATGTCTCATAATTTTAAAAAAAGCTCCAATGTTATCCCTTTTATTCAAACGATGTTATTTTTATACGTTTTTCATGTCGTTTAGTGTAAAATTAGACGGAAAACGACGTTGTTTTAGATGAAAAAGGGTAACATTGGAGTATTTTTAAAAATTATGGGACCTAATTGAATTTTTTTGAAAATAATAGGACTTGATTGGAGCAAAAAATAATAGAGGGACCCAATTGAATAAAATAAATAAATTAAGAGACCAAATTAGTAATTAAGCCAATAAATTATGATCAAATATGAAAAAAGTTACGTTTGTATATTTGAGTACATAATATTCAAGCCAAGCCAATTCAAACACGGAGTTCCGAGTTTCCAAACTAACACATATATATGTTGAAAAAATGTTTGAAACGTTTAACTTGATTTTATGTGTATGTAGATTAAATTCTGCAAACTTTTTTACTTAAACTTAGCTTTTTTATTTAATTTAATTAAGAAGTGAGTTTAAATATTGATTTATATATGAAAATTTACATAAAATTGATTTTATTGAAAAATAATATTTAATTTATTTATATAAAGCAGTTTTAATATGTATTAATATAATATGTAAATATTATTAAAATAATAATGTAATATTTATTTATATGTAATATTTCTTTATTATTAAAATAATATTAAAATATTTCCATCAATACTATTTAATTAGATTTTAATTATCCAAAAAGAAAAACAATATTACTTTTATAATTAGATTGACTTAAACGTAATAATTTTACAAGTTCCGAACGTTGCTCAATCATGTTATATCACTTTCTTTTTTCTTTTAATAGCAAACATGTCGTGTCAGTATCGAGTCAAAGGATTGTGGCGCACTAGTATTTTAAAGATAATTTACTTATCAAATATACAATTAAATAAAGGATTGTGCACTTTTTCTGCAAGTTGATACTAATATATTCATGGGTTAAAGTTCATGGAAACCTAACATTTAGGTGACATTTAAGGAGAAAAAGAGAGAGATGGAAAAGAGAAATAAAAAAATAATAAATATTATTTAACAATATCTTTTTATATATACAATAGGCACACTGAGGTTAGCACCTATAATCAATATATTAGCCCAACTTCTACCACTAAGCTAACTCTAGTGAGTTCAATATTTAACAACATCAGAATTTATATATCATCACTCTATTCACTATCCAATTTCATAATTTTCTACTCACTTTTACGTTGAGGATTGAAGATCAGGCAATTATTAATCAGCTTTATTTGTTTGGATCCTTCTTACATCATTAAAGTAAAAATTACAAGCAATTACATAAACAATATCGTAGAATGTGATGTCCATGCAACTTGTGACCTTATAGACTCAATTAGATTATTAACTCTTCGTTAAATTAATTTGTAGGTCACAATAGTTTTATAGAGTTTTTAATTAAGCCTCTATAGTTAAAAACACTTTAACAAAGTCTTTAGGGTGTGTTTAGTAGAGAAAAGAAATAGAGGGAGAGGAAGTAGGTAGGTGAGTAAAGAAGAAAAGAGAAATAGTGAAAATAGAGTGAAAGTTAAGTGTTTGGTTGAAGAGAAATAAAAAAAAACTAAAGTAGAAGTTAGCCTTTTGAGATTATTCTTATTATTATTATTATTATATTATTATTTTTATCAATATTATTTTTATTTTTATTAATATATTTATTTTATTATTTTTATTATTTATTTATTTATTATATTATTATTATATCATTGATGGGGCCTACCAACAATTTAGTTAAACAAGTTAATGGATTTTATAGAGGGCGGTTGTTATATAGGGGGCGGGTGTTATAACGTGCAACATAATCGATTTGGTGAAACAACTAATCGTCTATGTTGTACTTCATGTGTTTTTGCGCATTCTTCGCTCATTTGCGAGGAAGTTTTTTCTTAGGTCCCACCTATTTTTTAAACTTTTTCTTACATTTCCACCCTACTAAACAACTAACTTCTCCCACTTCTACTTTCGTCCTTTCTCTCCCCCTCTATTTCCAGGGCTACCAAAGCAAAGCATTATAGTTTAAAAAGTTTGTAATTAAATCCCTATCCGCTAACGGTATTATAACTCCGTTAATTTATATGTAACTTAATTACACTTTTAGTTTCCCAACTTTTCTCTTATTTACATCAAGTTCGAGTGTGTGGTATAAAAAATATAAAAGGAATTATAAGGTGTTGAAGGTAGGAATCAAACTCCCAACCTGTTTCAACACGGAAATAACTAAACTAATGACTTTATTTGGTATAAAAATAAAAATTATATTATATATAACTTAAATTGGAGCTAAAATTGCACATCTATTTACTACTATTAAATTAAATATACTAACTTTATATAAACTAATAATATTAAAATTAATATTAATAAACATAATAAATATAAAATAGTATATATTTATAAGATATTAATAATATTAAAATTAATAAATACTATCATATTGAAATTAATATTAATAAAAATTAATAGTATATATTAAGGACCAAAAATTACACCATATATTTACTACTAGTAACTAAATAATATTATAAACAAAACAGATAATAACTTATACTTTTTATTATATATATCTTAATTATAACTTAATCACTCTATTTTAAATAATTTTATTTTTTATAAAATTGTATTGTTTTAATTTTCTATTTTTCTTTGCATATTTTAGTGACTGAAATCATATATAATTTTTGATGAAATGATTTTTTATATATATTTGACTAAAAACAATATTTATATCATATTTTTCATTAACCTTATTCTAATATATGTATATCATATCTAATATATTTAAATTTTTCTAAATGTTTATTAATATATTAATCTATATTATTAGTGAACTTTGAGGGTGGGATTCCAACCTCCATTCATGCTGACAAGTATATTATTAATTTATATTTATTAATATTAATATTTATTATATCCTAAATATATACTAATTTATATTTATTAATATTATTTTAATATTATTAGTTTATAATGTTAATATTATTTTAATTTAGTAGTGGTAAATATATGTGCAATTATGATCTCTCGTTTAAGTTATAATATATAATTTCATTTATATACCAAATAAAGGCATTGGTTTTGTAGTTTTAGTGTTATTAATGAACTTCAAAGGTGGAGGGTTCATTCCTACCTTCAAACACCTTTATAAATTTCTTTCTTATTTTTACATACTACCTACACTTGGACTTGATTGTACATAAGAGGAAAGTTGGGAAACTAAAAGTGCAATTAAGTTAAATATAAATTAACCAATTATAACATTGTTAGTGTGTAGAGATTTAATTACAAACTTTTTAAAAGATAAATTTTTTTTAAAGTGTTTTTAACTGTAGGAACTTAATTAAAAACTCTATAAAACTATAGGGTCCTTCGAATTAATATAACCTTAACTCTCTTAACATGTATTTATCAACAACTTTCAACATAACTATTTTTTGGCATATGAATATAAAGATTTAATTAATTTAAAAATTATAACTAAAAATGTTGTTAATAAGTGCAAATAAATTGAAATATCAATAGTCATCACTATAAGAAATTCACCTATTAGTGACGATCAAAAGTTGTCACTAATCATGAAAAGTCATCACTAAGAAAGTCCCCACTAACTTGTTTGTGTCAGCCAATAGAGGTTATTGCATAAAATTGTCAGCTTAACTAATGTAGAAGTTGTCATTAATTTTTACATCTTTTCTCCATTCACCTTTCTTCAATTTCAGCGAGAAAGAAAAGACTGCAGCCCATTATGGTAAAGCTCTTACACAAGCTCCCGCCATTAATTTGAGTAAACCGAAACAACAAACCACCTTACCACCAAAAAACACACACCAAATTTGAGCCTTAAACTATGTAACATCTCATGATATCACATGGATCAACTAACTCTAATCGTAGAATAAATTCAATTTTTAAAATGTTATTTAATTTAATTATGAAAATTGTAACACCTGTGTTTTCTAATATGTATTAAAAATAACTAAAAATAATTATAAGAGAAATTTAAATTTTATTCCTAAAAAATTTTATTAAATAATATGTATATTTTTCTATACGAGTTTTAGTAGAAGTTCTATCGAAATTGAGATTGTGTTGCAAACTAATTGCTAAGAATTTACTGTGAAAGTGAGCAAACAATATATTAGTTGGTATTAATTATAATTAAATCTTGTGAGAAATTTTATGAATTTTTGATGCCATGAACTAAAATAATTTTTATGTTGTTGTC
>CM014733.1:21408766-21460601 GCA_004329165.1 Spatholobus suberectus
AGATGGTAAATGTGATTAATTAAAAGGGAAAATGTGTAAACTACATATAAACTTGAAAAAATTACTAACTAATAATTGTGCCAAAAGGTAGCAGGTAACTGATCAGAACCTTTGAATATTCTAACAATAAATCTAACGGTTATTATATAATGGACCACCATAAACCATATTCTATATTGGTTTGATGTATTTAAAACATCTTATTATAAAGAAAAGTTTTTGGTATTAGATGAACTTTTGAAAAGGTCAAGTTAAATTTTAAAAAATAATAGACTCGTATTAAACAAATAATGGTCAAGCCTACTGAAGGTAAAGTTGGGGTCGTTGACTTTTATTTTCATTTCTTGTTTTCATTTTTATTTTTATTTTTAAATTATAAAATTGTTATCTGGTTTTCAATCTATTCCCTATTTTCGAAGATTTGAACCAGAAATAAAGAGAAAAAAACTATTTTTACAATTTCCTATATAAATATTTGAAAACAGGAAACATTTTGAAAATAAAAATAGCTTAGCTAAACTCATTTCCACTTACACATTATACATACCTCCCTTGCATAAACTATAGAAATAGCATGTAATTAAACAATTTATAGTTTGTTAACTGTATATCAAAAGAAGCTAGCAAATAAATAGATACTTTTTAATAATGTTTTTAAAACCGGACCGGTCATTGAACCGGTCAAGGCAATAGTTCAAGGTTCAATGGTTCAACTGTGGTCCAACCAGTATAAATAAAATAATAATAATAATAATTAAATAATACATAAAATAATATTAAAAAAATATAATATCATAACTTTATAATACTAAAAACTAAAAATAAAATATAATTTATAGGTTCTTAACATATACAATACCTAGAAAAGTTCAAATTAAATATGTCATAATACTTAAGTTTAAGTTTTAATAATACACATCAATATTTATTAATAAAAACAAGTTTATATTTAGAATAAAAAAGAAAATGACAAATATTTTAGGTTGATTTTCATTTTTTTTAAGAAAACACATGAAAATAATGTTTTGTTAGACTTTTTTATTGAACCGCTGCAAACCGATTTTTTTATAGGTTTCTAACCGATTTTTGGCCGGTTCACCGATTCATAGACCAGTTTTCTGGTTCAATTGGACTAGACACAGGATCGGTTTGCTAGTTGTCTGGTTGAACCGGCCGGTTCGGTCCGGTTTTTACAACAAAAGTTTTTATTGTGGAAATAATAAATTTATTATAGAAAAACTAACGAAAGTAGGAGGGTATGACTGGAATAGAAATCTTGACACGATAAACTAAAATTATAATGAGGAGAAATAAAAGAGAAAAACAAACTTTGAAACTATACAACCGAGGATGGGGAGTAACGTTCGTTTTACATCCTTTGTGTATATTCCACCTTAACCTTTACATACATTTTTATACAAACCAACATTTTACACTTTTGTAATTTTTTGTAACCTCTAGCTCTCTCTCTCTTTCTCTCTTGCTAATGTAGTTTTTTTAAAGTGGGGGTTCAGGGATAAATATTATATATGAAAATTAACTTTGTATGTACGCGTGGAATATTTTGTTCTCACCAGGCCAACAAAGAGTGAACCTAGTTGTGTTCTGAAATGTCCCTTAATTCATTGTGCAATTATTCATTTAAATGTTAACTCTTTTCAACCTTTTCCTGAGTCTCTACCATGGTTCATTTAGACGATACTATCAGTTACCTTAGTCTCTCTATAGGTTCCCAAACTCTTATTCTTCTCCACAAGAATGCCTTAAGGGGGGACGTTTAGCATGGGAGAAATTTTTTCATACCCATAAATTATAATTTCTAACAATCATGAATCCTTAAAATTATGATTCCTAAAAATAACTAAAATTTATTTGGTTAATCATATATATTTTTGGGAATGTTTACACTAGTTTCTTAGGAATCAAAGATTTCATGTTTGGTTTTAATAGAACTTTCCTAGATATATAAATATTTTTTTTCCAAAAAAACTCCTTTTAGAGAAATAATTTCGTTAAATACACTTCTTTAAAACACTATCATTTAAAGTTTTAAATATTTTTTTTATTTATCAAGCAAGAATCCTTATTGTTTAAAACACATTTTATTAATTTTCAACCAAGGAAAAATTTATGAAATGTTTTTAACTAGACAAGAGTGTTTACTTGCTTCTATGTATACTCGAGTGCAATGGTAAATCAACGTTGCATACTTTTTTAGATATATTTTGGTATTGATTAATTTTAATAAAAATATTGTTTTTAAGAAAATACGAAAAAAAAAGTTATCCATTTTATTTTTGAAAAGATAGAGATTAATAAGTTTTCATAATTCAAATGTTCCAACATAAGGTTCTCACAATAATCAAAGAAGAACAAATTAAAAATGATTATCAACAACTTGTTTTTTTTTTTCAATAATTTAAAAAAGTTTGATATTTCCAAACAAGAAGTAAGAGTTTTTGTAGGTCCAAACAAATCCATATGCAGTAGTTCTAATGATTTGGAAGTGGAAACAACATCTTTTGATTTAAAGGAGGTTTTGATTTGTTTCCCTTTCTGACATGCTTCACAAAAAAGATGAGTTTTCCAAGAAATCTCAAACAATCCTTTTACTAAACTCTTTTATATAACTTCAAAATATGTTTCAAATTGATATGCCCGAGCTTTTTATGCCAAATCCATTTTTCATCTTCTTTGGTCATTAAGCAAGTAACATTTTGTTTGTTTAGATCTTCAAACTCAATCTTATACAAATTATTATGTCTTTTGGTAGTAAAAAGAATAGATTCATAATTTCTTTTGACTATGCATGATTCTTTGTTGAAGGATACAATAAATCCACTGTCACAAAATTGACTGATGCTAAGTAGATTGTATTTTAATCCTTCAACACATAAGACATTATCTATAAATGGAAGAGGAGGCTTACCAACTTTACCTATCCCAATGATTTTTTCTTTTCCATTTCCACCAAATGATACTGTTCCTTCATGTGATTAGAGGTCTAGGAACATAGACCTTTTTCCCGTCATGTGACGTGAGCATCCACTGTCCAGGTACCAGAAGAAATCCCTCCTTTTTCCAATTAAGGATATCTGCAACAGGAATGATTTGAGATTTTGGTACCCAAATACTTTTGGGTCCGTTCATGTTAGTCCCAAAGGTCCTATTTGACCTCTGTTTCCTTTTGTGTTGACATCTTTGGAATGAATGTCCAAATTTTCCACAAAAGTTACAGAAGGTTGAATAAGATTTAGAAGACAATGGTTTAGCACTTTTGTCTTTTACAAATCCAATCCCAGATTTGTCAGACGGAGATCTTCTATGTTTTAAAATTATTTGAATTTTTGAAGATTCATCTACAAATTTGGTCAGATCATGTTTCAGAATAATGACTTCTTTCTTTAGTTTATCAACTTCAGAAAGAAGCATTGCCTTTTCAGGATCTGAAGCTAGGCTCTTTTGCATTCTCATCAGATCTCTCTTGAGTATCTCATTTTCTAAAAGAGCTTCTTGATATTTTTCTTTATATTTTTTATACTCAAGAGCAATCTTGTGTGAGTTAGCAAGAAGAATGTCATATGACATATCCTCGTCATCAGACTCGGATTCACTGTCATCAGACTCATGCAAAAAGTTATTATATTCAAAGTTTACCTCAGACGTTGCTTCTTCTACGTCTGCCATGAGACATATATTAGCCTTTTCATCATCTGAGCTGCTACTGCTGCTGTCCAGATCTTCCCAAGTGGTTAGAAGGTTTTTCTTCTTGTATCTTTTCTTTGAGCTCCATCCTTTCTTTAGTTTGGGACATTCAGCCTTAATATGTCCAGACTTTTTGCACTCAAAGTAGATGATCTTGTTGTTCTCTTCTTGGGGATGCTTTCTATATCTAGTGTCCTTTTTTCTGGAAGATTGCTTAAATCTGTCTGTCTTCTTAAGCATCTTCTTGAATTTTCTGGTGACAAGGGAGATCTCATCGTCTATTGAGCAGCTGGAGCTTTCGTCTGAGCTCTTGGATTCCTCAAATTGAACCTTTAGCACTTTGTTTCTTCCTTTCGTCTCAATTTTTTCGTCTGCTCTTCTACTTGATTCTCCAACCTTTAGAGCAATTGAGTCATTGTTTTTAACTTTGTCTCTTTTGAAGAGATGTACTTCATGTACTCTTAGAGCTCCCAGTAGCTCATCTAGAGTTAAGGTCTTCATATCCCTTGCTTCAGCTATGGCTGTAGCTTTGGGTTCCCATACTTTGGGAAGACTGTCCAGAATCTTGAGATTGTTCTAAGCCTTAGAAAACTCAACACTAATACTTTGGAGTCCATTTAGAATTGTTTGAAATCTTCCAAATATTTTATCAATGGTCTCTGTCTCCTTCATGGTGAACATCTCATAGTGTCTTTGAAGAGTTGCTGCTCTTTTGAGATGAACATCTTCTGTGCCTTCATGTGTTATGCGTATAGTATCCCACATTTCCTTAACAGTTCTGCAGTTGCAAAATTTATTATATTCAGTTTTTGATAAGGCATAAGTTATAATGTACTTAGCTTTTGCATTTTGCTGTAACATGTTGTAGTCATCTTGATTGTATTTGTTTTCTGGCTTGATTACAACATGATCTCCATGTGTGATGATTCTCCAAATACTATAGTGAGTGGACTTGATATACATTTCCATTATGTCCTTCCAGTATGCATAATCTTCTCCATTGAAGGCTGGAGGCCTTAACAGATAGGCTCCCACAGGAATGAACTGTCCTTCAAGGTTTGCCATGCGGATCTTTTCCTCTAACACTCTTTAAGGTGCTCAACCCTTAGAGGCTGAGCTCTGATGCCAAGTTATAGAACACAAAGATAACACAAGAAGGTGGCTTGAATTGTGTTATATCAAATTTTTGCAATACTTTTGTTAATGACGTATTGTCTGAAATAAGATCAAATAGATTTTCAAAAACGTTTTAAAAGACAGACAAAAGCTAAAAGACAAAATCGGAAAGCACACAAAAATTATACTAGTTCGTCTCACCCCAGAGACTACGTCTAGTTCTTGGCAACAACCAAGCTCCACTAACTTTCACAAGTTACAAGTATTCTTTCCACAAGCCTCTTCAGGCTCAACCCAAGTAGTCTTTCACTTGCCTCTCCAAGCAAACACCCAAGTATTCTTTGAATCAAAGCCTTTTCAGGCTTCCACCAATCTCGTTAAGAAAAAGGTTTACGTGTGAGTTTACCTCACTGGGTTTAACGTCTTATCAGACAACTATACAATGAAGTATAAAGAGAATTTTACAAACAGAGTTTACGCAAGCTGTTTCTTTTCTTAAAGTAAATGAGGGTCAACAACAACAACTTTCAAAAAAGGTCTCTTCTTCTATTTATAGGCTTCTAAAAAGAATCCGTTGAGTGTATTGCAAAAGATGACCTTCGTCTGATAAAGAGAGTCGTTGGAGCATTAAATGCAACATTTAATGCCTTTCACCAACTTGTCATATGATAAGATAAAGCAGTCTGCTTATCTTTTCTATTCTTGTACTCAATCTTTTAGCAGTTGTCATGTCTGCTTTCCCGTTTTGACATTCGCACACATATTCCTTCTTTTTCATTGACTTTCCTCAAGAGTAGGTGTATAGGCATAATACGTTTCGAGGTAGCTTGTGCTCTGATTGATGTGTAGATCATTTTAGAATGTTGTCATCGTCTGTAAGATTTGTTAGTTATGAAGTTTATCTAATCAAAGGATAAGACGATACTCATCTTAAAAACATCAAACGATTGTATACGAACGAATGATCAGACGATTATGCGAGGACATATATAAATTTAACTGTTTGTTATTATCAAAATATTTGAGGGTTATAAATTCATTCTTTGTCTTAACAATCCATTTTTTTTAACTTCCATTTCAATTTAATTTGAGTTATTACTTATATAATATTTCATATAAATTAATTTTACCTTATTTCTTTTTTATTAAATTCTATAAATTCAGATTATTCCTATATAATGCATTTGACTTTATTTTAACTGATTCTATAAATCTAATTACAG
Organism: Spatholobus suberectus; assembly: GCA_004329165.1. Lineage (NCBI taxonomy): Eukaryota > Viridiplantae > Streptophyta > Magnoliopsida > Fabales > Fabaceae > Spatholobus > Spatholobus suberectus. The sequence continues at coordinate 21,414,811 of CM014733.1, forward strand.
TTAATTATACTAATCTTGATTTTCATAAAATTAAACTAAGTATTTATATCAACTACTTAGGTCTATTCGGCCTTTTAATTTTAAATTATCTAAAATCTCAATAAATTTTCTTTTTAATTTATAAATATTTTTAATAAAACTTTATAATTATTCTAAATCTATTAATCTTTATCTAAACCATGTTAATTACTCACATCTTCCCAAAACCGTGCACTTATAGGACTTTAAAAATTAACTTTTGATTTGTTTCTAGTTAGTAGATTAATTTACTAATTAACTTATTAATTAAGTTTATTTACATTAATTTAAATCATGACTAACACCAAATTTTTATGACACTTTCTCATTCTTAAATCTTAGTTACTCACATAAATCCTTCTAGTTAATTCATTAGTTTATTCTAACTTCTTCAATAATTAACAATGATCACTAGTAACTTTAAAAAAAATTTAATTAATACCAATACCTATTATTATTATTATTTGACCGAGACATCCTTATGATGAACAAATCATTTTTTACTTTTTTTATAAATGTTATTTCCCCTAATATTAATTTTAATTTTCTATTTAGTTAAATATCTATCCTTTTAATATCTAACTATTCTATACTCAATTTAATATTTAAAATTCCTCATTAAATAAAAATTTTATTTTTCTCTTTCTGTTTCTATTAAGATAACCGAATCGTATATATGTCAAAATTTTCATTTTATTATTGAATTTAAACTATTCTAATTTTTATATAAACTATTATATTCCTAATAATGATAATTTAACAATTTGTTTTCTGTTGTTAATCAGAATGGACGAAAGCCATATTTTAATTTTAAATCAGATTCTGATAATTTTTATCACATATTAACCATAACAAACTAATTTATAATTAATATTATCAATAAATAATTTTTTTCTACCTATTTGATTAAAAAACCGAGAGCTATATATAATCAATACAAATCAAATTTTTATTTTTAATGAGCATATTAGTCAACTAAATAAGCATATTAATCAATAAACAAACATATTAATCAATAATATGTATTTAAACACCATATAGAATCATCTAAAACAAATCAATATTATCAAATAATCCATAGAAACATGAGAAAACCATTCAAGTAATTAGTCACAAATAAGGAGATTTAGTTATTAACTAAGAGATTTGGGGGCCAAATCTCTGAAAGAAACGGGAACACACAAGAAGAAGGGTTAAATTGTGTGTTAAAAAAAACTTTTTCGCGAAACTTTATTAGCAATCAAAAAGGCGCGAATAAAAGAAACATAAGTAAAGATAGAGAAAGAGAAGCACACAAGAAATTTTATACTGGTTCACTCAACTTGAGCTACGTCCAATACCTTCGTCTAGAAGGATTTTTACTAATCAACCTCTTGGTTACAAACAAGTATTCTACCAACCTCTTCAAGCCTTACAAATAGTGATCAACCCAAGATCACTTAAAAACTCAAGTATTCTTTAGTCACACAACACAAATAAAGTGTTTTACAAAATACAACTCACTATGTGAGAATATGAAAGTTTAAGAACATTTACAAAAACTTTGCTAAGCAAAGAGTATGAAAAAGAGAGAGTTTGCAAAATCGCCCAACAGAAAGATTTATTTTTTGTTCGTTGCTTCTACTCGCTTGCTCTATCTGCTTGAGTCTTATATATAACCTTTGAGAAGATAGTCGTTGAGATATACGAGCTTCAATCTTTAGAGTCACGTTCATAAGATTTGTCATGTATGGTTGTACGTGTTTCAAGTTTGCAAATGAGACAAAAAAAAACAACTTTTGATTTTGCACCAAAATGGAGGGTGCAGTTCAGCGTTTCAGAGTTATTCTTTTTTTGAACATTCCTTATTTCAGTTTGACAGCTTGATAGGTTGACTTACTCTCCTGCAAAGTTGTACTTATACACAAAAACATATCTATTTTTCATTTAATGTGAGATATTTGAATGTTGGGTCTCATAAGAAAAGGATAAAACATAAGTTTCAAAACATACAGGAATAAGCTGATTTAATTGTAGTTGAATTTTAAGGCATCTCAAATAAGGTATTGGACATTTTTTGCAAAGAGCACGTATGTTAAAAAAGAGCGATTGGATGCTTGGTATAAACTGGCGTGTTGGACGCCAGTTTTTATAAAACATTATTGGACGCTCTCAAAAACATTTTACTGTATCACGAGAGCAAATATTTAAGAACTCTAAAATTTAATAACTTTTGTTATCTTCAAAACTTTGTGGGATTGGACGCTTTCAAACGTCTTTGGTTTCAACAATCTCATCCTAATACCCTTTGATAAATGATAACATGAAAATAAACACCCCCCTTACCTCAAGGAGACAAAGTAAAGAAGAGGTTGAGAAGATCTCCCAAAGACTTGAAGAGAATAGCTTTCAAACAAGTCATCGACAAAGCACCAAAGGATAGATCTACTTGGTTTTGATTTGTGGTGGGTTTGGAAGTAAGAAAACAAAATGGATTTTAGTGTGGGAGAGGGAGAGAATTTTGTGCAACAGAGAAATGGGAAGAAGAAAGTGATTTTTTTTGTGTCCAAAATGGTTTTTATACAACAAAAAATTATCTAGATATTTATCTCATTTTTAAATTTTATTTTAATTAAAATTTGGTGATGTTTATCCAATCTAGCTTATCATGGTGGAACCTTATCCAATATGATGGCCAAAACGTGCTGCCCAAGTTTGGCAAAGAATATTCACTAATTTTTATTTAATTTTAATGTTGAATTAGGTAAATTTTATAATTTATTTTAATAAAATTCTTAAAACTTGATATTAATGGAACTTAATCTTGTGACACATAGATACGTTCTAGACTATTCTAAATTAAAATTAAATTTAATAAATTTTCATTAATTTTTTAGCAATTTTTAATGTATTTTTAAGTCAAAAATTGATAGAAAATTCATTTTAATTGAAAATTTTCCGAAACTTTTATGATAGTCCTATAAAATAATATCTTGCATGAAAAAATAATTAAAATAAATTTTACACCATTTTTAGATACCTAGAGGGCATTGGTTTGGGTTTTTTGGGTATCTTGGGACATTTTGATTATTTTACACATGAATTCTAGAAATTTTTGAAAAAAATTCTAAAAATATATTTTATTATTCTAATCACTATTTTGAACTCAAAAATATTTTTTTTTCTAAATTTTTGGATTTTTTATCTATTTTTAACCTATTTTAAAAACTAGGACAAAATAGTTATTTGCTGGGCCCCAGTCCAAAAAAATTATTAAAAATCTAAACTAAACATTTTTCAATATTCCAGACACAATGGTGTAGTCCAAATGTTGAGATTATTTTTAGTTACACTTTATAAAATATTGGATAAATAGAAAAACTTAGTAAGTGAAAGTCATGGTGTTACAAATATTGCCACATCAAAGTTAACTAATGACAATGGATGGTCGACTAATATTGGGGAAAAATTCATGAAATTATGTAAGTTTATTGTCAAAATATGCAAGAAAAAACTTTAGGGACATCAATTGCAAAATTTTGAAAGTTGGTCAAAAAGTACAATTAAGCTTTTTAATTTTAGGGACTAATTTGACCATTTGTTACAATTTCAATGACTAAATTGATTGATAATGTATAATTTCAAGGACCATTTCACCACTTTATTTTTTTTGGGACTAATTTGACCATCCATTACAATTTTAGGGATTAAATTAATTGATAATGTACAACTCCAGGGGCCATTTTTCCATTTTATTAGTTTTAGGGATTAATTTTATCGACCATTACAATTTTCGGGACTAAATTGATGATTCACTTACGAATAAAATTAGAAGTGTATATGAATTAGGAATATTATGTATAGATCACCACAAGAAAAACATAAAATAGTTGCAGACACTTGGTCTCAACCAAGAGACCGATGTAATTAGCATCAGTCTAACTAATGCTATACCAACGTTAAATTGTTTTTTGTTTTTTTTATTTTTTTCAACTTGCGTTAACGCTAAATTGATTTTCGTTATTTTTATTTTTTTTATCCTTTTCAATTTGTGTTGGTCATGGCTAATGCTAATGACTAATTTTCGAAAAAAAAAATTTAGTATGAGTGTTGGCTTGGCTACTACTAGCTAGTTTTCATTTTCTTGCTCAATCTAAAATCCTCTACGCCAAAATTTAAGTTGCCCTAATTTCTTCTTCTTAGATAACCATTAGGGAGAGCTAAATGATAAAGAGAGATGATGAGAGAAAGAGAGGAGAGGGAAAAGCAAGGAGGAAGAAATGACTTTTAATCTATAATTGGTTAGATGACTTTTATTACGAGAGAGTGATAGAAGTGAATCTTAATTATAAGATAAAATTATATAGTTTTAAGATCAAATCACAAAATTAGGTGACCTTTTAAAGTGGTCATGCGATCATTAAATGACTTTTAATCCTAATTATCCATATATGTTTGTATGGTTATTCCTTTCACCCCCTCATTCAAACACTCCTCCCACTTGATATGTCTCATATACATACACACACACACACACACACACACACACACACACACACACACACACACACACACATATATATACATACATATATATATATATATATATACATACATACATATATATATATATACATTAAATTTTAATAATCTAACCGTTGAATTAAAAGATTATGTTGAGTAGATCAAGTCTATGAATTTTTAAAAAGTTTGAATACTATTTGATACTTCATTAAATAGATTCAAATTGATGAATAATATATTTTTCTAAATTATAAGTAAATGTCAACTATAAGATTAACTAGCTACAAATGTCCAATTTACCTAAAATTGGTGTGCATGATCGTAGACATAACATCAAAATATTTAGTGGTTGGATCGTTGAAATTTAACACATATCAAGAGTTATTGAGTAGAGTAACTCTACCTAAAGTTACTCTTGGAGTAACTTGATCCCCACCCGATATATATATATATATATATACGCACACACACACATAGGGTCAGGATCCGTTGACACCAGGTGTTTAAAGTTACTCAAATTATACCTTTAATAACTTTTTGTAGAATGAAAATTTAATCAATTCAACCGTTGAATTTAATGTTCTTATTAATTAGATTAAGTATACAAAATTTCATATAATTCCAAAATTATTTAATAGTTCATCACATCACTTTATTTTAATATATAATATAATATTAAAATATATATAAATATTCACTGTTAGATGACACATGTAGAAAAGTCCAAATTATGTGAAATTTGATATACATGATCATGAAGATAATATCACATAATTCAATAGTTAGATTAGTTAAATTTGCATTCTACAAAAAGTTATTAAAACTATAATTTGACTAATTTTAACACTTGGTGTCAACAGATCCTGATTCATATATATATATATATATATATAAGCATTATGATGTTACTCAATTAAATATTCCCTCTTTATTACTCATTTAAATACTCACTCTTTATTACTCAAATAAATATTTCCTCTTTATTACTTAAATAAATATTCCTTCTTTAACTGTCTTGACATCAATGTCCCTTTGTTCTTTTTTGCGAATTTACGCATGTAATGTCTATAACTTCCTACAAAAAGGAGTAAAATATTGAGATGGAAATTTTTGACTTTGACAAAAATATACCAAAAATGACCTGTATGTTTTGTAACCCCTAGATTTTAATTAGAGGTTTGTCTGTTAAGCGGTTCATACTTCTTCATACTTGAAAACTTGAATCTCTATGAACTATTCTTCCTAATTTTGTCATTGGTAATACTTTCTAGAATTATAATTTTTTGGCCAACTCACTTAATTATGTGGAATAATAAAATTGAATGATAAGAGTAATATTTTTTTGTGAGATGAGAGTAATATTTGATAGCACTTACATCAATATTTGGGCATCTTCAACATGAGAACAATTTGATGGACTGCCTCTGACCTCATATTTATTCTATCAAATACTATGATGTACACTTGATATTAACAATTTTTTACCCATTAGGGTTGGTCTAGTGGTATAAAGTTTGGGTAATTAGCATTAGGTTATAGGTTCGAACCTCATTGTTGCCACCATATACACAAAAAAAGATATTAACAATTTTTTTTTAAAATAATGACTATTATAATAAAGTTTCACTTATACCAAAACACTTGATAGTGAGTCAAGAATAAGATTACTCAAAAGTTAAATTCAGGGTTTTAAATTGGAGTCACAATCGCAATTTTATTGCAATCTTTGATAATAGAGAATTGTGGCCACAATTGCAATGAAAAAAATCATAAAAACCTTAATGTTGCAATCGAAATCTTAGTCACATATCATTTTTTTAAAATCTTGGTTAAATCATAAGAGGTACTGAGGAAGAACGTATTTACGATAAAAGATGCTACTACCAAAGAAAGTATATTGATAAAGGAGTCATTTGCAATAGTAATTTTATTACATGAAAAGAAAGACACATTTGCAAGCCAACACCTACATAACCTTGATAACATAAACAAACACAAACACCATAGCGACCAAAGAAGAAAATTTACTAAGCAAAGACACATAATGGTGATACAATCACACCTAGCTAGCTTTATTAATTTGTCCATGCTAGCATGATACACATATTTAAGTCTCACTGGCTTGGACCCAAGCGTAACTCCAAATCAATTTCTTCATTAGCACTAGCAATAGCATTCATGGAAGTGTTGCTTGCAGTTGTAGCACTTGTATGCATCTGGAACCCATACATGATGGTGTTGGTGCTAGCTTCTCCATATGGTGGAGCTAGAAGGAAAGGAACATTCACTAAGACAGGTGTGAGGAGTTGCTGTGACTGGTTAACAACTATAGGCATGGAGTATAAGGTAGATGCACCCACCATAAGGTTCCAATTCTTGAAAATGAGGTAAGGTGCAGTGTAGGTTGGGTTCCTTCTCCTAAAGCCATGTGGGTATGTTGGTGGTGGTAGGTGCCTGGAAAAGTTGGCAGCATAACTTTGAACTTCTTGCGGTGTCTTGCTGCAGACAAAGTCTCTAGCAATTTTGGTCCAACGCCCTTTTCCATACTTGATTAGTCCCATCACAAATAACCTATGATCATAATTAATGCAATATATTAGTGTCCTAGCAAAATGAAAACAAGTGATAAATAGTAACACAAACACCCTCCTAATGACTTATGAAGCTTTAATTTCCTTTCCCATTATTTTTTAACTAAAAAAATTAAAAGAGTGATGTAAATGGAAATGCAATTAAAAGAGTATAAGAAAAATTAAAGAATGTTGATATAAAATTAATTAGATTAAGGTTGAAGGATACAAACTCATGCTCTCTTTGGGTCCAAGGCTCATTGAACCAAGCTCCATGAGGATCTAAGTATGTGTTTGATTCAAGTATTGGTTCAAGTATTCTAACAACCCCACCCTGCATGTCAGGTTGGAACCTAGTAACAATTTGAGAGGACTCAGAGGTATGTCCTGAAATTGGCCATAAAGTAGTAATTTGTTGTTGGTTGGTCTGGCTCGGATTGGGATTTGTGCAAGCCATTAAGGGCAAAGGAGCTTTCTCAAATTGAATTTGTCTAAGAGAATTGAGAACTATAGGTACATTAGATGACCTGGGTGGGGATGGAGGGGAGTTTGTAAGATCAATGATTTCAGGCACCATTGTTGAGCAATGGTGAAAGAAAAGGGGGACTAGTTAGGGGTGGAAAGGAACACAAAGAGAAAAAATTACTAACACTACACTTGGACTATGTGTTGAAAGATGCAACTGCTTGCAGCTTCATTTATAGAACTCAATGGCTATGCTTCATTTACCAAAATATCCATAGAAAATCTCATTATATATATTATTATTTTTTGAATAATCTTGCTTCCCCAAGAATATAATGCATACACTTGCTACCACTTTGTTTTAAAAATTAATAATGACAATCTTAATAAATATTATATATAGGGATGAGAATATATTACATAATTCAGAGTTTCTGTCTCACTTAATTTCATTAAGACTAACCTATTTATTAATCAAGGGTTGGTTTTCTGATCAGAACAAGGACATGATAAGATAGGATATGATATTTATTCCATTATATTGTAATTAGTTATTTAGTGCACTAATAAAATATGATTACTTCATCTTATACTTACCTATCTTAACTTGTTGGTAAAGTAATAATTTTATCCTGTAGGAGAAGTTGGGTCAAGAAACAACCAAACATAACAATGAGTGTGTCTCTCTCTACATATAAAATAATATATACTTTTACACACACACACACACATTTATCTATATATATATATATATATATATATATATATATATATATATATATATATTATTAATTTTATATATAATATATATACAAAATTACATAATATATATGATAAATATAATATATAGTAATATAACAATATATAAAATTTGTATTCAACATATTATTTTTATATACTTATAAGAGTTTTGACATATAAAATTAAAAAATTACTAATTAAAATATTATATTATGATAAAAATTATATCAATTGTTTAAGACATGTAATACTAATATTAAAATTTATCATAAAGTATTAAATAGTAGTTGTGTCATTGATCTTTTATTTAAATTTTATATAATTTTTATAATATAGAAAATGAAATAATGTATACAATTCAAGAAAGAATATTAAAGACAACTTTTTATATGATTTTTATAATTTAAATAAGAAATAATGTATTAAAAATTAAAAAATATATTAGAAATTAACTTTAAAAAAAATATTATATAACTATAATAAATTGTAATATCGTCATACAAATATATACATATACATATACATACATACATACATACATATATACATATATGTGTGTGTGTGTGTTAGAATAGAGGACAAATGTGATCCCTCAACTGTTTTGATTATATCAAATAAAATAATAAGTTTTTCAAAGTTAAAATAAGCAACACATTTTACAGATAATATAATGATTTTGTCTTATGAACTAATGATAGCAAACACATATTTCGGGTAATATTATATGTTGCTTTTTTAGTCTGTATGTTCATCAGGAAATAAATTGCAACAATTTTTTTGAAAAGTGCAAAAAGCAATGTCAATAAGGTACAAGCTACCTACTTTGTGAAAAAATGCATTACCTACCAAAAAGAGAATAGCAATGTACTATTTCTGAACAAAAAAATAAACATGCTCACTATCACAAGATTTAGTACGAGAAAAAGAAGATAGGTAGATTGCTCATAAAGTTGTTGCATTTAATGTTCCAATGGACACTTTTTCTTCCTAAAGGAAAATGAAAGAAGCACTCTCTAGTCACAATAGTTATCTTTAAAGAGTTCCTATAAATACCAGAGATCCCTTGTACAAGCCAGGGAATCATTGCACGTTAACAATTTATGTTGCTCTGTATTCCTTAATTTATAAATTTTTAATCTTGTACAAATGTGTAAAAATCTCTAAGAAAAAAGACTTAATTATGCTTAGAATTGTACATCTGTCTGACAAGACAATAGAAGTCAATTAGCCTTACCCTTTACTAATAACTGTGTTTTGGTTGAAGCCTAAAGAGAGGCTTTGTTAAAAGAATACTTGGGTGATTGCTTGGAGAAACAAGTAAAATACTACTTGAGTTTAAGCCTAAAGAGGCTTTTAGAAAGAATACTTGTAATTTGGTTAAGTCATAGTGGAACTTGGTGGTGTGCCAAGAACTGGACGTAGTATTGGGGTGAGACGAAGTAGTATAAAATCTATTGTGTGCTTTGTATTTCTATCTTATCTTTTATTTGATCTTTGGTTTTCAAAAAGAATTTAGATAAAAGTTTTAGTCATAGCTTGCCCTAAAACTGTTTTTGCATCGTCTAACTTAACAGACCATATATAGTCTTTCGAAAAGATTTGTTAAAATTGTTTGAAACAGAATTCAACTCTCCTTTTTATGTTTCATTGTGTTTTACAATGTATATCCTGATATTATCTAGTACACATCAAACATTAGATAGTATAAGAGTTGATCATACTTTTATCATATCCTACTCTTATCTAGCTCTTATATTTTATCTTAATTATTATGTCTATGAAATGAGCCCTAAATATATTAGTTTAAGCCTTAAAGCTTCTTTAATTAAAAAAATGGTTTTAATCATCCAAAAAGTTTTTCCAATTCAAAAAGTCACATATTTAAGTAAATAATAATAATAATTTACTCTAATGTCTTTAAATTATATACTTAAAGTTTGTTTAAAATCTCAATCCTATTGACCTACACAAAAGCATAGGCTGTTAGCCTATTAGCTTATTTAAGCAATATTTGGCTTGACTTTTTGAAACCTAAAAGTTATTTTAAAGGACAAAACTTATATATAATTTTATATGTGCTGTTTGTGTTGTTCTCCAATCAAAATTGGAGCTTCACTTCGATAATTTGCAAGATCTTTTAAATACAAACCTATATATTGTAAATTACTGAGGTAAAACTCTAATTCTAATTAGAGAATAGCACAAACAGTACCTATAAAATTGTATGTAAGTTTTTTCCTATTTTAAAGTATAATTAGAAACACGAATTTTAAATTTAATTTAAAGATATTAAGTAATTTCATAGTTTTTGAAAGTAAAAAATACTTCTAAGTTAAAATTTCGGTATTAGTAAATTATCTAAATAAAAAATTAGTAACTAATTTGAATTGGTAGAATTTTCATCAGAGATGAGAATAACCTTTTACCATTTTAAGAAATGATATCAAAATCAAACAATAATAGAGAAAAACTAACAACATACTCTTTTGAATATATTTTTTATTATTGGCTGAAATTTATGGAAAATTACAATTTTGTGGATTTTGTAGTTTCTATTGTAAGGTATTACACTAAACCTTTGGCAGGGGATTTTGAAATTACTCGTTCTATTTTTTTCTTCCTAGCTTAAGCTTAGACAGCTAACTTAATATATGACAATTTATAAAGAATGAGAAAGTAATAATTAAATTATAGGGATCTTTTATTTTTGTAAAATAGCGTGTGCCATTAACCAACTATTATATAATAATCTTTTTTGAAATATAAAGATCACCTAAATATATGTTTTGCTTCACCAACATAATAGTTAAATTAGAGTTCAATGATTTAAGAGTTTCAAGTATGGTATGAGATTTCAGAGGATTTCAGTTTATGAGAAAGTTATTGAAAAAGACAATTTTAATATGTATCTAAAAAAACACAATTTTAATATTTAAAAATAGAAAATTATAAAATATCTCGTAAGAAAAAATGATAAAAGATACTCACATATTTTTTTTAATCAGATATGTAGAGAGAAAGATTATGCAACCAAATACATTCAAGTGAGGTAATTAATTTGGGTTCATATATAAAAATGACCTTGCTTTATATACGTTCTTTTATCATCATACTATTTTAAGATTAAAAACAAAAGAATAATTAAGAGTGTTAGTTTAGGAACGATTAAATTTTCAAAAATAGTTATTTATTTTTTCTGAAAACTTTTTAAAAAAATTGTCAAAAATAAGTGATTATTTATTAAAAATAAGTTGAATCAAACACATATTAAAGGAATAATCCATCTTATATCTCTCTCTTTCTCTTTCTTCACATTATAATGATAATCCTTCTATTAGCTTGTGTGTAATTTTTTTTTAGTCTTTCTTAATAAATCATATTGTCGATAATCAATATTAATGCCTAAAAGTTACATATAAGATCACAAAATGAGGTAACTCGGCCCATTAGGGTTGCCACACAGCAAGCCAAAAGATTTTCAAATTTTGTGGAGTTAAGCCGAATTAATTGCAAGTAATGGAATTATTAGCCCAACTCACCCTTTTGTTGACTATTGACCAAATGGGCCAATTCATTATCCCACTTTTTTTAATTTACAAATCTTAGATTTTTATGGATTAAATTAGAAATACCCTGCCATACACGGTGCCACTAATGGATTAATTAAATTTCTAAATTTAAGACCAAATGTCTAAATCTTTAGCCCATTTAATTTTTTTAAACTCTAACCTAAAGCTCCACATTAAAATAAGAACGAGCAAAATGAGGTGTATTTTGCATTTGCTTAATATTAACTCAAAATCATTATCTTCCATATATATAATATTAAAATGTACTCTATTACTTTGAAATTTATTTTTAAAAAATAATTAACTATTTGAATCCTAAATTGTCTAATGTTCACTTCTAATAAAGATATTATTTGATGACAGCTACATTTTAAAACATGAATAATTTTTTTTTCTTCAATAAAACAAAGTGAACTAAGAAGGCAAGAATGCAATCAGATATCCAGATTCAATAAGCTAAAATTATGATAAGGAAAAAATAAAAATGGAAAGTGATACAAAAGGAAAGTTAAGTAAACTAAAAATATAAAGACAAAATCCAACTTCATAACCAAACAACAAAAAATCAGAAAGTAACTTAACTGTGGTTATACTGTGATCAAATTGGTAGTAATTATTTATATTTTTAATATTATAGAGTATTTTGAGTAATAAAATAATATAAAATTATGAGAAATCAGGATCTAAAAAATTGTAAATTAATATAATAAATGACTAAATTATATGTTTTATAAGATAAAAATTAATAACAATTGACAAAATAATTTATACTCATGTGAAATCTTTAAATATGTGTTTTTATTTATTTTAAAAATATTTTAGATTAAATTAAAAAATAATAAATTTGAAAAAATACCTGTTTAAACTAGTTTTCTACACCAATTTTCACTGATTTGATTAGTTTTTTACCGTTTCTCACCAGTTTTGAGATACTTTGACTTTTTAGAGTTAACGTAATGGTCACCGGATTTATTTCTGGTTAGACTGGTTGAATCGGTTGCTCTAGCCTGTTTTTTAAAACAATGACAAAGAGAAAAATTAGTAAAATTTTGAAACTTCCACTAATTCATTTAATTCGATGATGTTTTTTACCTATCAGTTATATTCACCCAAAAAAAAAAAATACCTATCAGTTACCCCGACTCTCTGTAATGTTTTTCTCTTGATGACGCCATTTTTATTCATTGGTTACCTAAATTCTTATCTTTGTACACACGAGTAAGAATTAAATATTATATATTAAAATTGACTTTATATGTACACAGGATATTTATTCTGGTCAACAAAGAGTGAAAATAATAAAATTATGAAACGTTCCCTAAGTCATTTATACCTTCATTCATTTCAATGATGTTATCTATACATCAGTAACCTGAATTTCTGCAGTAATTTATTTCGATGACGCTATCTTTATTAATCGATTGGTTACCAACATCTTTGCAATAGTTGCTGAATTCTTATCCTTGTTCACACAAGTGCATTAAGTATCGCACGTGGATTTCTTTTTATCATCATTATTATATATATATATATATACATATATATATTGATAACATCATTATTATATTTTTCAATTATACATTACTCTAATTCCTTTATTAAAACATTGTAATGATTTATAAGTAATGATTACAAGATGGATCCAACTAGATTTACAAATCTTAAAAAAAAATAAAAAACATAATAAAGAGTCACACTCTGATACATAAATAAGAGACGTATCAAGTTAAAAACTCTTGAATATTGTGAAAAATGATAATTAAGAATTTGTCATATAACAATATACGAATTTGCAGGATAAAAAGTAAGTAACCACATAGCCACTTAAAAAAAAATCATGTTCATTTGTCGTTTAATTTTAATCATTTAAATATAATTTAATGCATGGTATAGATTTATAATCTTCATTTTTCATAATGACAAGTATTTACTTGATATGCTCCTTACACACACACACACACACATATATATAGATATGTACATTTATTCCTCTCTCTCTCTCTCTCTCTCTCTCTCTCTATATATATATATATATATACATATATATGTACATGTATATATATATATATAGAGAGAGAGAGAGAGAGGAATAAATGTTAACGTACACACACTTGTTTTTTGGTTAAAATAGTTAACAAGTTATAACTACAATGTATCTTAAAATACATTATGGTGTAGCCTGCTAACATACTTCAACTAAAAATTAAGTGTGTATACGTTAGCAAATGCTTATGAGATTTGCTAACGTACACACACTTATTTTTTAATTGGAATACGTTAGCAAGTTATAATTACAATGTATCTTAAAATACACGTATGGTGTAGCTTGCTAATATACTCCATCTAAAAAACAAGTGTGTGTGTGTATGTTAGCAAATTTCATATATATATATATATAACGGTGATTAATATAATTTTATAAAATTTAGAATGGTATAAGGATATAACTAATTATAAAAGGAATATTAAGACATTTAATCACTTGCGATTTTTCCTTCGTGGTTTAAAATCAAGAATTTCTCCCATGATTTTAGGTAGGTCAAAAGTATTTACATTAATAGGTATCTAGAGATAAAAATTTAATATAGGCTATATTTAAAAGTGGGTTTTTCTCCAAATTTATTTATATAATGGTGTTAGGATTTGTAGTAAATGATATGTGAAATTAATTAAAAACTTAATTATTTATTGAATATCCTAATTCATTTATGTATTCATTCATTTTCATGATGTTATCTATTCATTAGTTACTGTAGTCTCTACAAAGGTTTATTTCGGTGATGTTATCTTTACTCATCGGTATTTCAAATATCTGTAATGGTTCTAATACTCTTATCCTCGTTCATAGGAGTGAGAATAAAATAATATATATATATATATATATATATGTGTGTGTGTGTGTGTGTGTGTGTGTGTAAAGGAGACTTGAACAATTTTCTACCGTAAATCAAAGCTTGAATATGATAATAGCTGTTGAATTTAATCAAATTTAACAGACATAAATGTATTTAATGAAGAATTTAATTGCTCCCATTAAAACTATTTATTATTTTATTATACAATTTTGATAATTTTATGTTAACAATATATATTTCAAAACTAAAAGCCGATAAAAAATATTAGATATATAAATACTATAATAATAATAATATAAACCCAAAAATGATAGAAAATGTTAGATATATAAATAACTTAAATTATTCACATTAATGATATTTATTATACATTTTTTATAATTGTAAGTTAATAATATATATTTCAAAATAAAAATATGATAGAAAAGGTTAGATATATAAATACTATAATAATAACATTAAATATTATATTAATACTTTTTCTCAAATTTATTTATTTTTAAATTAGTTACTTTAAAATATATTTCACAAACAATGATAATTAAAAGTAATAATTTTATAAATACATAGTTAGTTTAAAATAAATCATAATACGTAATCATGCACATTCTTCAAATAATCAAAATTAAAATAATGAATTTTCTGAATATTTCAATGAAATCATGCCCTTTCATACAATTAAAACTATTAAATTGGGAGGTAAATGCACTTTTTCCATTTCCACTTTCCTTTCCACTGCATTGTTTTTTTTTTTTTTAAATGAATATCAATGCTTGTTTTCTAATTCTAATTAACGACTCTCCATTATAACCAAATATGAATAGCAATTATATCACAACTTTTAGTCTATACACTATTTTCCTTATTAATAAAACCTTTTCAGTTAGGTTTGATCTCTAAAATAAAAGGTGAAAGCTCTCACGCTCCATTTCTCCCTTTCATTAGCACACACATTAGCACACAATTTCAGCCTTAATAGGACTTGGGGGTACAGGTGAATGGTTTTTGGTCATTTTGATTTAAAGTAATTTTCTTATTTATGTTATCTTCTTACCTTTCTTCCTTTTTGCTTCTTCTTTAATTGTGTTCATCGAAATGTTGCATTACTTATGATTCTGGTGAGTTGTTTTTTTCTTTTCATTGCAATTGTTGGGTTTGGTTTGTGTTCTATACATTATTTTGTTTTTTTTTAATTCTTAATTTTATTAAGAGTTTTTGTCATGTTGTTTGATGTTGCTTTCTTGGGTGAATAGTTTATATCTTTTCTATTTATTTTTTCTTTTTCTCCCCCTGCTTTATTCATAAGATTCGTATTTTTTTTCACACAAAAAATCCATGAGGGTTGCTTTAATTTTTCTGAATGCTTTGTATTTTTGAATTTTATATGGTTGTGAAAAAACGACATTAAATAAAAAATTCACCTAATTTTAAATGTTTGTCAAAATGTTGTATTACTTATAATTCTGGTGAGTTGTTTTTTCTTTCCACTGCATTTGTTGTGTTTGGTTTGTGTTTTATACATGAGTTTGGTTTGTGTTCTATGCAATAGTTTGTGTTTTTCTTTTTTAGTTCTTGATTTTATTGAGAGTTTTTGTCATGTTTTTTGAGATTGCTTCTTGGGTGAATAGTTTTTGTCTTTTCTATTTATTTTTTCTTTTTCTTTTCCCTATTTTTGTTCATTAGATTTGTATTTTTCACACAAAAAATCCCTAAGGGTTGCTTTAATTTTTCTGAATGCTTTACATTTTTGAATTTTAAATGGTTGTGAAAAAATGACATTAAATAAAAAATTCACCCAATTAAAGAAATGATAAAGGATAATCATACTAGAAGAGTAAGACTTATAATATCTGGCAAAGTAATTTTTTCCTATTATCTTTAAAAAGGTCTATATATTTTTCATGAATAAGTTGTTATACTTATTTTTGGTTACAAGTTATGTTACAATTTAATTGTATTAATAATATTGGATGTTACACTTTTTTATAAAATTCATTTTTATTTCCTTTACCATATACTAAGGTAATGTTATTAGAATCCTTAAAAAAGAAAACTATTTTACTTTTCATGCATGTGACGTGTTTGTGTAAATGTCTAGCTTGAATATCAACGTGTGTTATTATTAGTGTCATTGTCCTTATTTGTTGTAAAAGTTGTAGCAATTTTGAGATTTATTTATACAGGAATGAAGAGACAATATTAATGAGAAAATGCATGCACTATAAGAACTTATACCAAATTACAATAAGGTTGACTTTCCTAAACCCTTTTATTTAAAAAATATTATTTTTTATAAACAAATTTCCACTCAAAACTATAGACCTACATTGAAAGGGCACATATATTAACTCCAAGGTGTGTAGTATAATTTTTATTCATTTTTAAGTTTAGGTAGTGCTAACGAAATACAAAATTAGATTTGATTTTTTTTCCATGTTAATTCTCTTCTTAATGACTTGAGGAAGTGGTTTATATCATTGCACAACCTTATTTCATTTATCAACACTTTTTTTTTCTAACAATTTAAAGTTATTTTCTTGGTGTTGATTCATTGCTCTTATGCTTAATTTAAGTATGAAATATAACCTTTATTTTTGTTACAATTTTTTTTAGGTTGCAATCAAATAAAGAAGAATTATGTAACGAGTAAAGAATGAGATTTTGGCAGTTCTACATATATATATATAAGATAAATTTATACCACCTTTTAACCTTTGTTCAATTAATTATTAATGATAAACATGTTTATGTTTGTGCAAGCAAAAACATTATCCAATTAGTGAAATTTTTTTACATAATCAAATGTTTTACTTAGATTTTACTAGATACTATGAACAATTAAAATTTTCATATTATCATAGTAAAAGGTTCACATAAATTCGACTCAATTTGCATGAATTTTATATCATTTTACATACTATTTTTTGTACTATTAACACCAAGCATGATAACTAATTATTAACTTAATTTAAAAATTCGACTTGAATATTTTTTAGATTTTTAAATAAAATCTAAAAATTATTGAATTAATTTTTTATATTCAATTAAAAGATAGAAAGAAAATTGATGATAACTGATATATGATATACCAATCTTGACTTTTGAAATATCCTAATTTCATAAAATATTATTTTATTTTGTAAAATTGTTTTTATGACTAAAGTTAAATATGATAAATATAGAAAAATATATTTTGTTTCATATTCAAAATCTTCAATTATAATAATATATAATGATAATAATAAATATAGGTTCTTCATGTTGGTAACAGTCAAATATGAAATTAATTTTAATTAAAAATCATAATGACGTATTATGATATTAAATATAGATATTTTTATAATAATAACTATTCTAATTAAAAATAATCAATTATAAAAATAAAAATTTATTTTCAACATCAAACAAAAATTTACTTTGAATAAAATCTAAAAAAAAATATTTACTCAATTTTATATGTCAATTAAAAAGATACAAAGAAAAAATAATAGATGGCTTACAAATTTAACTTTTGCAATACTTTGAATTAATAAAATATATATATTTTTAAATTAGTTTATAAGTTTGAAGTTAAATTTCAGTATTAATGTATATGAAATTTCACAAAACCCGTGCAACGCACGGGTCTAAAATCTAGTTCTATATGAAAATTGACATTGCATTTACGCATAGAATATTTTATTCTCATCAACAAAGACGAAAACTTGTAGAATTTTGAAATGTTCCCTAATTCATTTATGCATTCATTCATTTCGATGATGTTATCTATATGTCTGCTACCTGAGCCTCTTTAGCAAAAAAAAAAAAAGTTATCCGAGTCTCTGCCATAGTTTATTTTTGACTTAATTATGTTTTTAGTCTCTCAAATTTGAGAAATGTATTTTTTTAGTGTCCCAAATTAAAAATTAATCTTTTTAGTCCCTCAAAGTTTAAAACTTTCTATTTTGGTCCTTTTGTCCAAACACAGTTAGTGAATTTGCCACACAAAACCCATCCAGTAATGTTCCTATCAGTAAAAATATCACACCGAACTCAACTGATGTTGTACAGCTGATTCAATCTGCCCTATAAATGATACCGTATGTGGTCTTAAAGGACTAAAACAATATTTTTCAAAATTTAAGGGACTAAAAAAATTAATTTTTAATTTGAGAGACTAAAAAAATACATTTATCAAATTTGAGGGACTAAAAACGTAATTAAGCCTTTATTTTTTTATGATGCTATCTTTACTCATCGATTACTTGAATCTATACAATGGTCACTACTACATAAATTGGATTTTACAACAACATTTTACATCGGTTGTTTTACAACGGATGTAAACAAAAACATAGTGCCATTTTTGTAAATAATTGGTTGAGATTTTATATCAGTTAAAATTTTAACTGATGTAAAAATAGGTTTTTTATATTGGTTATAATTATAACCAATCTAAAATAGCATTTAAATTGATGTCTCTGCAACTCAACAACGTGTTCTTCCTTCAAAACGTGATTGCTCTCCGCCACCATTGTGCCATTGCCTCTGTGACTTCACCATTGCCACCTCGACTCCACCATTGTCACCGCTAACAACCAGGCATGTCATTTTTTTCTCCTTCTTCCCCAATTGCAACTCCTTCTTCCTCAACCCCAACCTTAACCGCCATTGATGCCACTTCCATTGTAGGCAACCACCGCTGCCATGCGCCACTGCCATTGCTGTTAGGAGCATTCATTTCAACATTTTGCTCTCTTTGTCGCATTTGTCACTCAGCATCAACACGGACGCCACCGCCACCATCGTGTTTGTTGCCATTGATACCAAATAATCCCCAAGAAATTAGCATTTTAACCCTAAACTTATATAAGATATATGATTTGAACCCTTGACTCCTTTGTTTTTTACAACCACCATAATTACTAAGTCATTAATTTAACTTGTTTAGTTTATACATAAAAATATATTATATATATCATTTTCGTATCTATTAATTACATTTTTGGTTCCTCAAGTGTACATTTAAATTTAAAGTATGAAAAAATATTAAAAGTTAAGACGATAAACTTATTTAATAAGTATTTTTATTTTAATTATATAAATTTATAAATCATACAACTTTATTTATTAAATTATATAAAGTTATTTATTAGTTAAATTATGCAATATTTTATAAATTTATTTATTAAATATTTTTATTTCTAAATAACTATCCTACAAATAAAAGGGTGGAACATGTATAAATATTTTATAAATAATAAATAATATTATATAAATTAATAAATAAATTTGTATAATTAGAATTAGAATTAAAATATCTAATAAATAAATTATCATCTTAACTTTTAATATTTTTTTTATACAAATATAAATATATACTTAGGTGATCAAAAGTGCAATTAACAAATGCAATAATAATATGTATGTTTTACATATAAACTAAACAAGCTAAATGATTAGTGACTTTGGTGGTAGTGGAGAAAGAAAGGGTCAAGGATTCAAATCCTATCTCCAATGTTTTTTTATCAATTTCTAAAGGCTTAATTGTAGTTTATTGGCAAAATGTGTGAAATTTTAAAAATTGCCATATCAACACTATAATCAATTAATTTAGATAGTAGAACGAAGTTTTGGCCCCCAAAAACCCAGCTACCATCTTTGGTGTCTTGTTTTTGTGTAACATATTATTGTGGTTATGTTGTTGTCTTGATTTTCAAATCTAGCACCCTTTACCGTTTTGCCTGTAACTTGAGTTGTACTTGTTGTTTTTGAGTTCCCTTTTTTTGTATGAAACTAGACTCAATATGCTTTATAATGGGCCCAAGAATCACCTAAAAAAGTTATGCTTGTTAAAAGTTGAACTTGTTGTCTGAAAACACGGATATGGTAGGGGAGGTTAGTGATTCTGGAATTTCTAGATAGTTTGATGAAAATCCTAGAATGAGTAAAAACTACATTTCCTAAGATTTCTGGTGATATATGGCATGCTTATTTTTATGTCTATTTACTATTTTTACTAATTTTTGGAAACTAGTGGTTATGCACTGATTTTGGCTAAAATTATTTTCTAAAACTGTTATCTTTCAAAAGTTGCTATAAATCGTGTAGATATTTTTTTTTTATGATTTTGGTGAATCTAGAAAGCCTATTGAATGTGCTTTGGAAAATATTTTACTTTGTTGCTAAATGTTCTAAGATGACTGAAAAAAATGAAAAATAATTTCACCAGTCATCCAGTGGTTTGGTCTAACCTTGCTGGTTTGTCATTTTTGTATATTTTTTTTGTAGATTTTTGTTTAATGTGATTCTAGATGATTTAGAAAATAGATAAAATTATCTTTTTGATAAGCTATGGATCACATTTTATAAAAATTATTTAATTATTTAACTTTGAAGATCAAATCAAACCATTGATTCTAAAATTTCTATGTATTGTTTTAAATTATGTTTTCAATCTTTTCACTAATTGTGTTAACCTAATTGAAAAATGGTTTCAAAAACTTCTTGTTTTGATTAAGTGGCCATTCGACCTTAATGATTCTTAAAGGAATCATATGCACAGAGTTTTTATTAAGTGTGGTTTTGAAATCTTGATTTGTCAAGTTCTTTTTCCAACAACTTTTCAATGAAAATGGTTTGAAGGAAGCTAAGGCTTGACCTTGTTTCTAAACCACGGACGTTTGACCATACTATGTTTAAAACTAAAGAATGAAAATTTTTATGATCCATGGCCATGTTTCAATAAAATAATCTTATTTTGAATTAAACAAAATTACTAAGTTGATTTACAAGAATTTTATGAAGTATATAATAAAAATTTTCGTACTTTTTCTTCAGCCATGCCAACGGCTTTTCAAGCATTTTGAGAAAATTTTGTTGTCTAAAGTCTAATTTCTATGTTAAAAAGATAATTTTGGGTATTTTATAAATTTTAAATGGAAAAAATTATGATATTTAAAACCATGGGCATTTCGGCCCAAAATAAATATTTAGGCATAGGTTTGTTCTTTTTTATTTTAGTATTCTATAAGAAATTAAAGTAAAGTTTTATGAATTAAGTCGAAATTGAATTGGTTTTATAAAATTTCTAAGGAATCTTAGTATATTAGAAGATAATTAAAATTTTAGTTATCATTATCTTGATGAATTGATGAAACACTAGTGCACACAAGATCTTTTATTTCGGTTCAAATGGGCTTTTAACGTCAATTGAAAAGAACCGATGTAGAATGCTAGTTTTTCTACATTAGTTATGGCACATAACCAATGTAGAAATCCTACTTTCTACGTCGATTCTACATATAACTGATGTAAGATGTCCATAACTGACGTAGAATGTAGGTTTTTTTTTTTTTAATATTTCGTTTGTTTTATGCGTTGCATTCTTGTAATATTCAAATAGACAACCAGGTAAATTTTTTCCACATCATAGGCTTATCACAAGCAACCATAAATATCATATTATCCAATTATTATCATAAAAAACTTGATCTCATAACATCATGCAAAAACATTCTATAATCATCATAAAAACCTCATATTAACATCCTATATACATAAATAACATAATATCCAATATAAAAATCTCATAACACAAAAAATATCCTATAATCATCACAAATATTCTATAAACATTTGATTAACATCCTAAATTTAAACATGCTAAAAAAAATAGAAATTTACAAGTTGTCAACTCAAAAAAATAGCCTGCGCAATGTGTGTGAATGTCATTCAAGTCGATGTCGAAAGATTGATGTGGATTGTTGAATATCTGGATGTTCACATAAGAGGGTAAAATATTAGTTCAAACAAGCGGAGTGATCAAGGGAGAATGTAGAGTCATGAAGCTTGGCGCAAAACGAATCCACTCTTTGAAGAAATTATATTTGGGGTTTAGGTTTCAATGAAGAGAAAGTTAGGATTAAAAATAACAGATAGAGGACTGGACAAAGTCTTGTCATTTCAAGCTTATTCAACACCAAAATATCTAATTTCAATAGAAATATTATATAGTTCAATAATTGACAACTTTTCCTTTTCATCAAAATCCTCTATTTGTTTTGTCTTAAACTTAGAGGTAAAACCAGGTGGTGGACCATAGGATCCTCCACCTTTATTCTAGCACTGCAGTCATGTATTTATAAGTTTGAGGAAGGTTAACTCATGATAGCTAAATGGAATACTGTGAAAATATTGAAACATAACAACTAGGAATTTAACACTTATAAACTTTTTTGGCACATTTGCTGCTTTGTGCTTAGCAATCACTTTTTCAAGGTTCTCAATTTAGCCTTCAAGATCATAGGATACTCCACCCTTTTTTCCATAAGTGTCCTAATGGCCAAGGTAATACTCTTGAGCCAAGACAATCACATAACTAGTTTGATAACCTTGATATTTGCTCAGAATGACCAAGATTGGTGTAGAGTATACCAATGTATGGGCTATAATAGTTTGGGGGTTGAAAGATGGCTTGTTTCCTCAAATGATGATGAGGATTTGTACCTTGATGTGAAAGATGTATATGTACTTCCACACTTCCCAATTTTTATGTGGATGTTGCTCATGAATGGGGTGTATGGATTCATACTAGGTCTTAGGTAAACTAGGACAACTTAAACGAAAACCCTAGGTTTCCTTTTTTATAGTCAGTTGTGTTTTATCTCTATGCTTGATGGTAGAACTTTCTACCTATCTTTGTGAATGAAATTTTGAGAACAAATCACTCCACTCTTTGTGGTTTTCTTTTCATTATTTCTGCATGTGCATGGTACGAAATTACTACTAATAATACTCAAAGATAGAGGATGAGAACGTCGAGATTGAAAGAGACCTAGAAAAAGACCATGTTACACGAGAGAGAATGACAAACAACAAGGAAGATGCTACCAAAGGATCATCATAACTGTAGAAAACCCTTTTTCAAGTATGATTGGCAATATTAAGTGGTAAAAAGTCTTTCTGTATAAATTCTCTGATTTTGAAATTGTGAAATGCCCTTGACAAAGAAAAAGAAAATTTATAAGGGAAAGAGAAAAAGAAAAGGTGTTGACAAAGAAAAAGGAAAGAAAAGAAAGAAATAGAAAAAAAAATTAGTGAAAAAGAAGAAATAGAGAAGAAATAAAAAAGAAAAAATAAGAAAGTGAAATTTTGGTTTTGAATGTGTCCATTGATTTCAAATTTCACTTTTTCATTTTTTCTTTTAAAAGGGTGCTCTAAATTGTTATATTAATTAATTATAGCCTTTTGTGTATCCTTTCTTTCTCTATCTCACCTAACATTGTTTCTCTCTGCCCCATTCCATCCAAAGAAAGACCTTATGATTCTTACAGATATTCAAAATAAATAATAGAGATTGGGTTACCTTTGAAGACTATGATAAGGTGTTTGCTTAAGAGAAACTGGGTATGTCTAAAGTTCAACCCTCAAACGCTTTAAAAGAAATGGGAGTTGAGTACCTAATTGATATTGAAAATTAATTTTAAAGGACCTAAGCCTTTAATTCTCATTGTTGACTCCTTGTTACTATTCTATTAACTACAGGTTGGTAATCACTTGGTGTCACCAATTTTGTTACTAATTCTTATAGTTAGGCATTGTACACATTTTGGAGGCTTTGGTGATTATTTGCTAGCTCTGTGTGTCCCTATTAATTGCTTGTCTCTCACTACATTTGATATATATTAGTCAATTTTTTGTGGCTTATATGCTTGCTGAACATGACCTCTATTCTATTTTTGACTTATTCTATAATTGATTATTTTTTATAATGCCAAAAGGGGGAGGAAGGTTGTGTTTTTTGTGTTATTCCAGGTTTCTCAAAGATTCTCAAGGGGGAGAAAGTTTTTCAAAGAAGGAGAAAGGAAAGCACAAACTCAAAGGAGCATTAAAGAAAATAAATCTAACATTCAAGGGGGGCAAAATTCAAAGGATAATTTGCTCTAAGAACACAAAGCAAAGATTGTTTGTCATCATCAAAAAAAGAGAGATTGTTGAACATGATCTCTTGCTGATGAGGTATGAAAGTTTTGATGAAGACAAAGCCAAACAAAGGAAGACATTGTTGAATGCAAAATCTAGAGACTTGAGAATTTTTGTATGACTTTCCAATCTTAATTGAGTCTGGCTCAAGGGATCAAATTATATGATTAATATAAATTAGGCTTTTTAAAGGCATAAAAATAATAAGTAAAAACTAATTTTGGAAGTAAAAATAAAAGAAAAGGGTTTTTCAAAAAATAATCTTGCAAAAATAAATAAAAAACACGAAAAGGAATTGAGTCTCCCAAATTAGAATTAAGTTTTGAGTGTTGTTTTGTCGCAAAGAATTGAGTCTCCATATGAAAATCGAGTTTTGAGGGTTGTTTTATGGCAAAAAATTGATTATTATTTGGGAAAATTGATTTCCTATTGAAAGAATCAATTCTCATGAGAAGGAATTGATTCTTAATAAGATCAACAAGATTTTGAATAATTTGATTTAAAAATATTTTATCTTATCATTTATCAATTTAAATCATTGAACGAGTTTTGAATATTTTGGGGCTTTATCACTCAAACCCTGACTATAGAAACCAAAGTTTTTCTAAAACCTAATAAACCAAAGAGTGAATTAATTTGGATTACCTATTTCCTTTTAAGTCTTTATTTGGTTGAGATTGAAAGCGGAGTTTCAATTTGTGATATCTTCACTTTGAAAGTGATTCTTAGCTTTTGAGTTTCTTGTGTTGTGAATGAGGGTGATTTTCCTTGGTTGTTCTAGCAAAAGGGTTTCTTAGGTTCTGAGAGTTAGAGTTCCCAAGTTTACAAGGTGTGCAATCCCTAATGGGTGATTAGAGTGTTCAGAGAGAAACATCCCGAGGTGGGTTGACTAGGTAGGTTTTCTTGAGTATAAAACACTTGTTACTCTGTACACTTGGATTAATAATGGAGAAATCTCAAGCGTAGCTAGGATTAGATGTAAGTCACAGTTGGTTGTTGAATCAATATAAATTTTAGTACACTCTTTTATCCTTACTCTCTATATTGCTTTACTGTAATTGCTTATTGTGAGTTTACTCTAATTCTTGCTAATTGAATTAATTTAGGTTTTTCTCTTTGTCTATCTATAATTCAATCCTTTACTAATTTGTGAAAACATTTTTAAAAAAACTCGATTCATCCCCTCTTGAATTTTATTGGCCATTTGGGTAATAGTATACTGATAGGTGGCTGCCTAATCAGCTCCTAACCAAAGTGACCTTAAATTGCAAAAATTACAATTCATCCCTATCTTCCTCTCTGTGTCAGCAACGACGAAGAAATCATAGAGAAGTTGTGCATTGATGAGATACTACACCAAACGGACAACCTTTTCCAGAAGATACTTTCATTTTTATGCCCCTAAAATATGCATATGTAGACAAAATACACCTAAGTGAAGAAAAGGAATATAAAGACAAAATACAAATTGCAGAGACAAATTTTAACACAATAAAAATCACTGCACATTAGTTCACTGACTGACCAGAATGCAACACCAAACATAAGTGTCACATACATACATGATTTCTCGGATGAACTTTCGAAAAAAAAAAATCTAAATTTAACAAGTAATCATTTAGTAAAAATTACCATTAAATGAGGGTGATAGATCACATAAAAGTGGTATCAATCTACTTGTGTGTGTAAAGTTCACTTAACCAAAATCATTCTATCCTAATTTATTCATGCCAAGAGGGGTGAAAATATACATTATGATGTATTGTGATGATATTACAACCCATCATTATTGTTAGCATGATTATTAGAATAGGTAATATATATTATGCTGATATATATTATAAACGTTAATATATATTAAAATGGGTAATATATTTGTAAATGTTAATATATTAGAATAGGTTCGTTAATATGCATGCAAAAACGCTATGTTGATACATATTAGAATAAGTAAAATATAAATCAGCTTGTAGTGATTGTTGGAGAAATAGCCAATTTTGCAGTTGGTTCGGATACACAACCTACCTATTTTAGAAGTGGGCTGATGGGTTGACTCGGCAAAAGATAAAATGGCGAGTTAATGGGTTGACCCGCCAAAACCTCTAGAAAAATACAAAAAAAGAAAAAAATAGAAAAAATATTTAAAAAAATCAATTCATTTATTTTTAATATATCTCTTATTTTATTTTACATACATATACATATTACCTCTCTCTTAATTATATAAAAATATAAATTTATTTGAGCATACTTTAAATATTGATGAGTTAGTAGGGCAGATTAGGCAAGTCAACTAACCTTGCCCCACTTTCTCTTAGAAAATTTGCATTTTTGGACAAAAATTTCGGACGAAATAGGTTTTGTTTGAAAATTCAAAGACATTTTAGACATATTTGCAATTTAGAGTGTTTGAAATTTGTCTCTATTCCACTGCAACAATACCACAAGTTAGAGTTGACCAAAAGCCAACTCTAACCTTCTAAGGTCGACGCTATATAATGTCCTAGCATCGAATGAGCATCAACCATCGTGGAGACGCTAAACTAGGCAACACAAACTTGATTGTCTCAGTCTTACTAGGCCGACGCTTATTTAAGTTAGCTTAACCGACACAAGGGCTATCAAAAAAATAGAGTCCGACACTAAAATATATTAATTTATTAATATTTATTAATTATTATTTTTTGACTTAGTGTCGGCTAAGAATAATGTTTTTTATTATTCTACCTTTTATAGCGTTGGCTTAACCGACGCAACTTTGTTTTTTGTTTATTTATGTTTTTGTTAGCGTCAATTTTAGAGTGGGCTTAGCCGACACAAGTTTTTTAATTTTTTTATTTGTGTCGGTTTTTAAGTGGGCTTGACCAACACAAACCTTTTTTTTTATTTTTTTTCATTTCAACTTTTGAGTAGGCTTAGCCAACACAAGTTTTTTTTTTGGGAGGGCAGTTGATGTGTAAACCGAACCCAAATTCTTACCTGTAAACTATTATTTGTCCCAAAAAAAAGAGAGGAGACTTAGACCAAATCAAATACATTAAGGATGAAGGTAAAAATTTGAACAAAATTTGCAGAAGTAGATAAATAAGTAGACAAAGAGACAGAAATATTACAAGTTTTCCACACTTCGCCAGCTGAAGCATAAAAAGTTAGCTTGACAATAGCCTGAAGCCTGAAGCTTTTCACTGTTCATAGAAGCATTTGAGGTAAGACACACAATAATATATTGTAAAATATAAGTGGAAAAAACTTTTGTAATATGCTTATAACTTAGGTTAAAAAAAAAAAATTGTTGATCAGATGGCATAGGAAGGTACTAAAGTCCTTCCCCATATTCCACAGTCCTTAACGCACCCTTTCTTTTAACATGACTGATATTAGTTCAGTCATGTTATCACTTTTAAGTCATGTTATTCTAATTATTATATGTGTTATGGGGTACATCCATTAAAGACTAAACAAGCAATCTAGCAAATAAACAGATCAAGCCTTGTTCCAAGTTGCAGAATAAAATTCTCTGTACTTTTATTCATTCAATTCAATTCATTTTAATACAATTTCAGTTTCATCATTAGAATTCTCTCACTCTTTAAACTTCAACACATCCATGTATAGACTCATCCATGTAAAGATGGACAAAGATAGAAGAGAGAAATACAACATAGAAGAGAGGCTAAGGTATAGAGTGCCAAGTTTTCAAATATATAATCAAATTTATATACCTCACTGTATTTCAAGACACACATGGATAGATGACATGATCCTACATGATTTAATAATAGTATCTTTTAGTCACAATTTATGTGCATCTAGCTTTACAGTGTACTGTTACAAGAGGTTCCTGGTGCAGAATTTAGTGTATTTGGGCAGTAGTGGATTTTTCAGTTGAGTTCAGAGAAATTTCTCATATGCCATTTTTTGTTTTCATTTATTTTTTGGGTTTCATAAAGAGTAAAGATGGCAAAGTTTTTTGATGATGATCTACATATGCAATTATTTGGTTACTTTGGTTAGAGAGAAATGTCAGATATCTGAAGGATAATTCCATATAGTTATCACTACTTTGTCCTTATAGTTGTCCTCATTTTAAGTTTTAGTCCTTATACAAGAAAACAACAAGTTCTAATCCCAACATATGCATAAAAGTTAAGTGGTGTTCCCTATTGAGAATGCCAAAAAAAAAGTTTTGACGGTATAAAATTGCTACAACAAATTTCTGGCAGTGATAAATTGCCATAAAAAACTGTGTAGGGACAAAAACCTGTAATTTTTCATATAGGGATGAAAACTTAAAATAAAACAACTATAGGGACCGAGTGAATAGTTTAACCCTCATTGAATGTTGAGAATATTTGGTATGCATTACTAAAATTATCTGTTTTTTGCTTTCTTTTTTCTGTAATAGGATTAGGATATCTTATCCTCATTGCTTATAGTTTTCTTCTAATAAAATAATGAGACAATGACTGTTCTTGATTAATACCATAGCATTAAAGGAAATAAGTAACTTAAAATATACTAAAATAGTGAGTAGATATAGAAATGGTAATTATCCAGGTATCCAACGCTGCTATGTTCCCTTGGATCTCACCACTATCCAGTTCTATTTTATGTGCAAGACTCATCAAGTAACATATTACAGCTTTAAAACTCAAATTGGTGCTTTTGCATGTGACTCTTGGATGATGAGTGGTCCCTAACACTTGAACGTGTCTAACACCCACCACTGAAGCTTAACAAAGTTTGGCTGAATTCAATCAAACTATTCTGAGTTGTGATCGTGTAACATTACTCTCTTAGTTTTTTTTTTTTTTTTTTGAAAAAGCAAAAGAGAATATTATTGCAAAGGGCTACGCATTATAGCACAAGTAATGCCATAAAGCGAACCCACACGGTACAGTAGAGTCTAAAACCAAATTACAACTAAGTCAACACACCCTACATAGCACACCCCTATCCCGTAATGTTACAAGATTAATCACGAATACTAATCATGAATGTCGTGATTACAAAACAAGTTGTGTAAGAACTTGTGCCTTTACTGCAGATATTCCTCCACTTCTCTGTGTCCCAACCACAGCACAACATGTTTACATGTCTTTGCTGCAGGCATTACTCTCTTCATATTTTAGTTAAATTCAATTTTGTATGCATGCATAATGAGCAAAAGAAAGTTTACCAGGCAGCAATGAGAAAAGAAAATTATCAATGTCTCGTATGATATAGAGAGAGAGATTATATGTACAGACTCATCCATGTAAAATTAACAATGTATAACACAAAAATTAACAATGTATTGCACAAAGTAAAATTAAAAATTTAAAACCAAAAAACAGAGATCGAAGGTTTACTAGGCAGCAATGAGAAAAAAAAGGTTAAACATATAATTTAATCCTACACATGTTGCGGATTCTCAATTTAGTCCCTATATGAAAAAACTTATTAAATTGTGTCGTGGATTCTCAATTTGGTCCCTATCATTTACAAATTATTAATTTAGTCCCTATATGTGTAGCACATTCTTAATTTAGTCTCTATACGTGTAACACATTCTTAATTTGGCCCCTATAGTACAAGAACCAAAATAAGAATGCACTACACATATGGGGATTAAATTAAGAATGTGTTGCACCTATAGGAACTAAATTAAGAATATATTACATGTATAAGGACCAAATTAAAAATGTGTAAATGACGTCATGACAGTAGAGATCAAATTGAGAATTCGCGAGATGTACAAGGATCGATTTAATAAGTTTTTACGTATAAGGACCAAATTGAAAATTCGCAACACGTATAGGGACTAAATTATACACTTAACAAAAAAGGGTGCTATACGTGCGCGTTAGGGCTGCGTAGTGGATATATTGCAATAATATCCTCTTCTCAAGCAAATACTACAAAAAATGCCAAACACAAGGAGGCGAAGGATTGAGGTCAAGGAAATTGAGCAAATAAACTAGGGCTCTTCAACAAACTCACCGAGCTTTCCTTTCTATGCAATGTAGAAATCACCTTGATCGTTACCTCCCAAAACGGTTCGCGATACAGCAGTGGCACGGTGGTGCCACAATTGCCTGGAATGTGGAGAGGATACGGAGGGAAGTGGAGTGCAACTAAGGATTAGGGTTCGTCAGTCTCAAGTAAGTTGGGGATTGAGGTAAGGTTATTAGGGATTTAAGTGGAGTGCCAAAACTGGGACTGATGTCTCTCTTCTTTACTTTTATTTAATTTACAAATTTTAATTAAAAAATTTTATTTATTTAAATTGTGTCAGCTAAACCGCCGCTCATATATAATTAAAAAAAATTAAAAAAAAAATCAATAGCATCTGCTTGGACCGACAAAAGTATAAAAAATTAAAAAATAACATAAACAAATAAAAACAATCATCGTAGTGTTGGATTAGAGTAGGCTTGGCCGACTCTATTTGCATCGGACAAAGGCCAACTTTTCCTGCCCGACACTAATCTACACTATTCTTGTAGTGGTTCCATCTAAAACTTGTGTGCCAATGTTGCATTAAAATTTTTCCCGCAAATTTCATATGAATTTCAAGTGAATTATACACTATTCCATTTTATATTTATATATATATTTACATTAAATTATACAATCTTTTATTTTTACTTTTATAGTTAAAATTCATATAAAATATGTTCGAAATTAAAGATGAATTTCACACAATGGATTGTTGTTTTAAATTTTTGAATATATTTATATAATATTGATATATAAATATTTATATGAATATAAATATAAAACATAGAAATTTATATTTATATATTACGCTATTATATTTTATATTATACGCATTACACATTTTTCATTACACTGTTCTGTTTTAAATGTTATATAATATATTTAAATTACATTAAACAATTTATATTTAAAATCCATCAGAAATTTGAGATAGAATTCACATGAATGACGGATGTATTGTTATTTTAAGAATTTGTATATATTATATTATATATTATATAATATAGATATACAAATATTTGTATAAGTATAAATATATAATATATACAAATATATATATATATATATATATAATAAAATCAATATATTTAAATAATTTTGGAGAGTAGTTCCTCTTTGTAATGAAGTTAAATCTATTTTAATTAATGTTTAAATATTTTGTCCCATAATAGTTTAGAATTTTATAAAAAGTAGCAAAACAAATTATTTTTTTATTTTTTTGATAAATCTATCTAGAATAAGATTATAAAATTTATTTAAAATATAGAAAATAAAATATTATTAAATCTCACTAGAAACTTAAATGTGTCTAACTAAAATCTGTCCCAAATCTATCTAAAAATTTTTAGACGAAATTTAGGACAAATTTTTTAATTTGCAATGAGGATTTTCAGACGGAATATATTCCATATATGAAATTTGTCTAAAGTTAGTATTTCGTTTGAAATCGGTGAGAAAAATGTTCAAAATCTTTCTAAAATTTGTCTCAAAATTCGACTGAAAAGACATTTTTCTAGTAGTGTTCAACCTGTTAGGTTGGCAGGTTAGACAAATTAGTGGGTTGAATCACCTAGCTCATCCCATCATTTTAGTAGGTTAAATGATTGACGTGACAAATTCAACCTACTTTATAACCCTTAACTGCAACAAGTAAAACACTAAAAAAGTGTGCTTTGAAAAACATAAGTACTTCAAACACACTACAAACCACCATAAACATTAATTCTATTACTGACAAAATAAAACACTTTCTTTCTTACAATTTAAACGATTTTACATATGTAATCTCATATGAATATAGATTCATATTAATTAATGTTGGTATATACTATATACCAATATAAACCAAATCTAGTTTCAAAAATTAAGCCCAAAAACAAAATTAACCTATTTCAACATACCAAATCCAATTTCTAAAATTAACCTTAGAAACAAAAATAACCTAGCTATTTCGACATTACCAATTTACACATTGTTATTGTTATTCAGCATCACGGCGGTACCACAATGGTAATGTCTCAAACATATAAAAATTGACGAGGATGACGTCCACAAGATGAACAATCACTCAATAATACATAAACTGAAAATTGAAGAGACCGCCGTAACATTTTTCAAATCAGAAAGCATGGCATAAAAATCACATTGAAAGATATCCTCCGTTGGATTGGGTGGAAATTAAACGTGTAGATGAGATAGATTGAAGACTTCTCCTACTGTGAAGTTAATAGATTTTCTGCGAAAGTGAAATTGAAATTGTAATCTTTTCATATTTAGTACAAGTTTTACAAAAGAGTTTAATTTTTATATACTTTTTACACTATCAAATAATAAGAAACTATGATAAGTATGACTTTTTAGATAATTATTATAAAAGTTAACAATTTGCTATGATTGGATGACAGTATAAAATTCTTTTAAACTATTGGTGCATACACTAAAATGAGTTTAATTTTTATACATTGTCAGTATAAATTTTTTACATTGTCAATCAAATAAAAATAATGGTAAGTATGACTTTTAAGATAATTATTATAAAAGTAACAAACTTACCGTACATAACAATTTATGATTAAATAACACTATAAAATTCTTTGCACAGTTAGTGCATACATTATCTTCTCTTTACAAAAGAGTTTAATTTCCATGTACTTACGGTGTAAAGAATTTTACATTGTCAACCAATCAAAATCATAGTAAGTATGACTTTTAAAGTAATTGTTATAAAAATCAGCAAACTTATCATACATAACAATTTATAATTACTAGTGACAGTGATTTTATACTGTTAATACATACTCTATTTCTGATTTTGAGGGAAAATAGAATTGCAAATTTTTGCTTAATTTTCATTAATGATAGGTATGCTACTTTCCTATGATAGGAAAGTTATTTTCAACTATTTATATCCATTTCTACTTCAATACTCTTATCATTTGAATTTTGAAAATTATTTTAACATAGTAAATTCTAACCAAACAGTATTTGAATTACTTAAAAACAACATTCTTGATTATATTATGTCTAAAACTGTCATTCCTCAAATGTAATTATAAGTAAGAAAGTAAAAATATATCTACTATTAATTTGAATTAAATATTTATAAATTTAACTTACTTTAACCAACGATAAATGTATCTGTTATTTTCTCAATTTATTTATCTCTACTTTGTATGAGTAAAATCCCCGTCTCCACACTACTTTCGTGAATGCATTTCCGATTTTGTTCGTAAATGTAAAGGTTTAAAGTGTTTTAGTCTCATAAAATTTTCCAAATTTTGATTTTTTTCCTTAACTTTTAAAACCAAGAATTTTTTCCTCCCTGTATTTTTTTAAAATATCAAACTTTAATGTTTAAAGCTAACATTTTTTCTCCTATACAAAAATCATAGTTTGGATATATATTTCAGATTATATAAAAACTAAACCAATATTTTAAAAATCAGGGAGTAAAATCAAAATTTGAAATTTTTTTTAAAGAATAAAACCATCATAGTCCTAAATATAAACACCGTCCACTGAATAAAAAACCTTTTAATTGAATAGTCAATATGTTATGATGACATTACGGTGCTACAAAACAGCCATGATTATTTTCTCCATTTTAAATTGAACCATCTTAAGCCTCGACGTAATTAAACAAATGTTTGTATCCTTATAGATGAATTATTACAAAAATTAGGGGGGGAAATGAAGGTTTGATGAATCGATCATGTTTTGCTCCTATTATAGTGCTAATCACTACCACCTTCGTGTTCTAAAATAGTAAAATATAGACGTGGCGCCATCTCACCCACAAAAAAAAATGTAGAGATTTCGTTTTCAATAACTAGTCACGAACACGCAAGCATGCATCCAAGAAATTTGGGGTTGCCATTGCTCGTTTGACCTTCAATTAATTAACTGACAAAATCCCACTTCAAAGTTTCATAACCAGACGATAGATATGGAACACACTTGAGGACAGCTTAGAAGCTTAGGACACGTTAATGAAAGCCGAACACGTATGAAACAAATTAACTAAAATGTGCACATGCGCTCTAGAGGTGTTCCCAAAGCTTGGTATTGCCATATACAACTCTACTATCTGGATTAGAAGTTTGCACATTGTAGATCTCTGCAGAATAGTCCAAGGTTTTTATTTGAGTACATACATGTGACCCAAATTGCGTTTTTTCTGTTACGTTCTCATCAGTCAAGAAAAAATAAAAATGAGGGAGGTTGTGATTATTGCAATTGCTGCTACCCTTGGGAATCTACTGGTTGGATGGGATAGTTCAACCATTGCAGGTGTATATATACTCATTTTTTATAACATCTTTTTTATCGTCTAATTTATATTGTAATCATCGTCATTGCTCACATATACACTCGTATGCATGTTTAATTACTCAAGTATCTGAAAATCTTTATCATAACCCATTTAAAATTTTTAATTTAATTAGAACATACTCACTGTATAAAGAGTTTTTACAATGTCATTCAATCATAAATTGTCATGTATTGTAAGATTATTGAATTTTGTAATAATTATTTTAAAAATTGTATTTAGAATAATTTCTAATTGATTAACAGTTTAAAAATCTTTACACTAATAGTATATCAAAATTAGACTCTTAATTTTTTTTCCCCAAATGTTAGTCTATTTGTTTTTAATTTTTGGTTTCTACATATGAAACAAATGTTCCAATTCTCAAAATTTAGAAGGTAACAATGGCATTGGCATTAGATCTCACTAACAAAACTGAACAAGCCAACACGTTGCTACATCCATGCAGGGGGCATGAGTTACATCAAACAAGAGTTCAACTTGGAAACTGACCCCACACTAGAGGGGCTGATTGTGTCCACGTCCTTTCTCACTGGCACTGTTGTTACAATATTCTCTGGGACAGTTTCTGACACGCTTGGAAGGCGTTCCATGCTGATAACATCATCGATCATGTTTTTCTTGAGCGGTTTGGTGATGCTATGGGCCCCTAATGTTCTTGTGGTTCTTTTGTCGAGGCTGTTGGATGGAATTGCCATTGCACTGACCATAACACTCACTCCTCTCTCATATCAGAGATAGCACCACCTGACATCAGAGGCACTCTGAACACTCTCCCACAGTTTTCATGCTCTGGGGGAATGTTGTGGCCTACATCATGGTTTTCTCCTTGTCCTTGATGGAGGCCCCAAGTTGGAGAGCAATGCTTGGTGTTGTGTCTGTTCCTTCTGTTGCTTACTTTGTTCTGGCTGTGTTTTACCTCCCAGAATCTCCTCCTTGGCTTGTGAGTAAAGGCAGAATCTCTGAGGCTAAGAAAGTTTTGCAAAGAATTCGAGGAACTGAAGATGTTTCAGGTGATAATTGAGTGGCAAAGATGTCTAAGAAAATGTGTATAAGAAAAGAGAGTATTTTTTTTATATATTGTTGTAGATTATTAACATTTATGGTAATTACTTTAAAAGTCATATATAAAGTGTTATATAATTGATTAAAAGTGAAAAAAACTTTCATCCAAATTAAACGCTTAAAAATTAGTACACTACTTGAGCACAATTATTTGGGATAATTATGTTATTATTATTATGTTATGATATTTTCTATATTACATTAAAAAAAAAACCTTATTTCTAGGAATTTTTTTTTTGCTTTTAAGAAACTATTACATGACTAAGATTTGACTAAGTTTTTATAAATATTTAATAATACATGTATAAATATAATTACATCTTATTTAATATTGTCCCATCTCTATCCTAATCTTTTAGAGTATGTTCAACACTAGTATCTAAGGTTGACTCAAAAATAAAGCTACTAAAGCTCAAGGTTTAGGCCTATTATCAAAAAATTATATGTTATTAGTTTTTATAAAACAAAAAGTCACATATATTAACAAAAAGACCACATATGTTGACAAAAGGACTTAGTATATAACTCTTTCATTTATGGTATGTTTGGTTAGAAGAAAAGAAAATAGAGAGGAAAAAACACACAAATAACAAAGTATTTTCTTTTGTTTGGTTGGAGAAAAAAAAAGAAAGAAAAATTCACTTTTAGAGACAAAAATTTAAACTATTCTTTCCTTTCAATTTTCCTTTAATTCAAATTTTAAACTTTCATATTTTCCTTTCATCTTATCAAACAGGCTATTAAAATAAAAAAAATTCTTTTAAAATTTGTTTTAGGTCTTATTCAACGTTAAACCTGCCAACACAGCAATATGGATACTGATTTGAAGTTTGCTTTGATCTACAGGGGAACTGGCTCTGCTGGCTGAGGGTATGAGTCCCGGGGGTGAAAGCACCACCATAGAAGAGTACATAGTAACCCCGGCCGCTGACCTCATAGCCAACAAGGAAGCAGGGAGTGATTGCATAAAGCTCTATGGACCCAACCAAGCAGGAGCTTCAATGGTTGCCCAACCACTGAGTGGACAGGGCAGCATGTTATCCCGCAGCATGCTAACCTTGTCTCGCCAAGGAAGCCTTGTTGCTCAGGCTGCAAATCTCAAAGACCCTTTAGTCCATCTCATGGGGAGCATGCACGAGAGCACCCCCCCTGAGCTTGGCACTTCAAGAAGCATGCTAATGGGAGACCCTGATCAGAGCCCCTCTGGCACCAGTGACAACCTGCATGCCCCACTGCTCTCAGCACAAGGCAGCACTGTGGAGAAGGATAGAGCTTTGGGGGACATACCTAAGAGCACTGACATTGGTGGGGGTTGGAAATTGGTTTATAAAGCAGCTGAGGATGGGAAAAGGGAAGGGGCACTCCAAAGAGTTTATCTGCGTGCGGATCCTAATGCAGCAGTGTCCCAGCAAGGGTCATTTGCTTCTGGCTATGACTTGCATGCAGATGGTGGTGAGGCTTTTCAGGCAGCTGCACTTGTCAGCCACTCGGTTCTCGGCGCTAAGGATATGAGCATTAAGCCAGAAGTTGCTGCCAAACGTACGGGTTGGGGAGGTTTGCTAGATATAGGAGTCAGGCGTGCATTGGTTGTTGGAATTGGACTGCAAATTCTTCAGCAGGTAAACTAAGTTACATGTACTACCTAGTATTACAAATTTACAATACAAGATTCTACTAGTTCTTCTATTGATGAGTTTTGTATTAGGGTGTTGTTTTGATCATTGTGTGCCCCAGTAAACCCCAATTTAGTTTTTGAGCTGTTACCCTCTTAATAAGTCACTAAAGTAATAAAACTATTAGTAATTCCTGAAGTATTGAATATTCATCAATTTAGTCTCTAAGTTGATGTATTTTAATAAAGTTTAGAAACTAATTTGAAGGGTTTTTTAATATTTGAGGGACTACTTGGCATGATTTCTACTACTTTTAAGATTACTTAATAATTTTTATTTTTTTTTTTACTTAGGACTAATTGGAAAAGAAGGTAATGTTTTAGAGATGAAATTGATGTTTACTCATTGTATAATAGTAGTTGATGAGGTTTAGCTCAATTAGTAGAATTAACAGTGTCAACAAGAGAAGTCTTTGGTTCGTACTGAATCAACTGATTATGGTCTTTCATTAGTAGTTATTTACCTTTGCTTAGATGCTCTGCCTTTGGACGGGGCAACCTCTCCTCCCTCTTAACTTCTCTTCACCAAATTAAAAAATCTAACAGAATCAAAATTCTTCTTGTCATGGATATCTATACATGCTTATACTCTAAAAGGTTAGGTGTTTATATATAACCAACCCGTGACTTTGCAACATTGCAATCTGACTCTTCTTTCACATTTACTCTATTCAACATCCCAGTGACTTTAATTCTGTTACAGTTAATCTTCAAAGTTCTCCGCCATATGTTGAGTACGTGATGTTTCCAAGTGTTGTTTTCCTTGAGTTTTAAACTTAGCTGTAGCAAAAGAGATATGTTGTCAGGAAAACTAAAATTGCATATCTTTTGTGGTTGTATTCTATTGCACACTACACTAGATCCTTTTCTTAAATTTTAAAAATAAAATTTATGTTGTAGGCTGCTGGCATAAATGGATTTCTATACTATGCTCCCCAGATTCTTGAACAGGCAGGTGTTGGGCCTCTCTGTCAAATTTGGGCATTAGTTCAACATCTGCTTCATTACTCGTAAATGTCATTACAACATTCACTATGCTTCCTTGTATAGCCATTTCCATGAGGCTCATGGATATTGCTGGCAGGAGGTATGCTTGAATTTCCTTTTAGTCTTATATTAGATGGGTAGAATGTTTAGCCCTTTTACAAGGATACTACTTCTACAAGGTTCATTAATTTCTAAGGCCATAATTGGTTCATTTTTTGGACAAAACTTAGATACAGTTTTATGAGTGTTGTTTTTCAATTAAAATTAGAGTTTTATCTTAGTAATCTATATAATCCTTTAATGCAAACTTTCATTACACGGATTACTAAAGTAAAACTCTAATTTTGATCAAAAAATAGCATAAACAACACCTATATAATTGTACATAAGTTTTGTCCCATTTCTTTTATAATCTAGATAGTGTCTGATTAGGAATTGAAATCATCTATCTCCATTCTGTCCCCCTATCCTGTTCCCCTAATTAAAAATGTAACATGTAGTTAAAAAGTCACACTCTCTGGGAGACAAGTGATTTGGTTCCATCCTATTAGTGCAACAAAAATTAAAAATTTAAACCAAAATGCAACAAATCATGACAATGGCAATGTGTCTTAATTTTCTCATGGCAGGTCAATATTGCTATACACCGTACCCATTCTGATAGTGTCTCTCATGGTACTAGTACTCCGGGACTCATTTCACATGAGTTCTACCCTCAATGCAACAATCACTGCTGTAGGTGTTATGGTATATGAAAGCTGCTTCTGCATGGGACTTGGTGTGATTCCCAACATCATGTGTTCGGAGATCTTCCCAACAAGTGTTCGTGGAATATGCATTTCTATTTGCTCCCTTACGTTTTGGATCAGCACCTTGATAGTCACTTCTTCATTTCCCTTCTTGCTTCATCTCTTTGGTCTTACCGGGGTCTTTGGATTATACGTTGTTGGGTGCATCATTGCATGGATATTTGTCTACTTGAAAGTTCCTGAAACAAAGGGCATGCCTTTAGAAGTCATCATTGAGTTCTTTTCTGTTGGTGCAAAGCCTGAATGAAACGTACACCAGATCCTGCTGCGTTGGGAAGCAAAGGCTGAATTAATACTCATATAATTGTCATCACAAGGAGCATGGAAAGAAGCATTTACCATTGAAATATTTTGAAGCTTTACTGCTTTTGATTCCCCTAAAGTTGTGAGTTGCAAAATTTTTTGTTGGTGGAAGATTGAAACCATTTGATATATGTTTGAATACATATCGGGAAGTTTCTACTTTTGTCCCTTGAAAAGCAAAGAGTATGATAATCTAAAATTTGTTTAGACACAATGTAATTGCACTTAGACTATTCATTCCTTTGTATTTTCGCTACGATTTTTCAAATGGTGATATGCTTAGAGACATTTGAGCTCTGAAAAGCTTATAGGCACAATGGTGTATTCTTCAATAAATGTATGACGGGGGGGAGGACCATTCTTATAAATGTATGACAGGGGGAGGACCAAGAATGAAAATAACCTTATATTATTCGATCAAAAAACAAAAAAAAAACCTTATATTAACATTATGTTTTTGCATTCGGTAAGTATTTGTTTACTTGTCTAATTCTGTCTAACATTGGGGCTATAATACTACCCTCTAGGTCTTGTATTTTAAGAGTAACATATATGAAATACTCATTCACTTCAAACACCTTATTAACACTCATTATTTTTATTTTTTTTATTACATCATCTATCGTATACCTACACTTCTTTCTCTTTTATTTTTTTTCTCTTACTAAATGTCTAATAGATTTATGGTGTCTACAAATCATTTTTGGCATTTTAACCTAAACATTGTCAAAATATTTGGAGAATTTGTTACTGGAATAATAAGTAAACTACTCGACTATAACTCATAAAGGTCCGTTTGGTAGTCAAGATAAGATAGGATATGAGAACAATATAGAAGAGGATATGATAAGAGTAAGATAAGTTATAATACTATCTAACTAGTATTTTAGCCTGTGCAATGCACATAATAAATATTTTATTTATATAACTAAAATTTGTAATACATAAATACTATAAAATATATAAATTATATTATAATTAAAACTCATAATAATTAAATAATTTTGAATTTATAAATTATATTTTAGATTTTTTGTAAACAATTTATATTATGATACATTATTATTTTTAACTATTGATAATTTTTTTGAAAAAATTATTAAAATTTAATTTAAAACTAAAGATATTGAAAATATAAATTGAAAAA
Source organism: Spatholobus suberectus (assembly GCA_004329165.1). Lineage (NCBI taxonomy): Eukaryota > Viridiplantae > Streptophyta > Magnoliopsida > Fabales > Fabaceae > Spatholobus > Spatholobus suberectus. Next base: position 21,455,790 of record CM014733.1, read on the forward strand.
GATAAGAAGTTAAGGAAAATTTGAAAAATGCTCTCATTGAGTAAAAGTTCCTAAAGATGCTCTCATTGAATAATGATAGTTAAAAACGTTCTCGTGAAATAGTTACTTTGATTTATATAGAAAGGATGCTTGGTGCACACAAAATAACAAATCAAATAATAATAGGATAAAATACAAATTATGTTCAAATGACAAAATTATTGTTTTGTTAAAATTATATATAATTTTTTAAAAGTAACTTTTAATTTAATTTTCTTATTTAAAAAAAATTAATTAAATTATATAATATTACTTTTTATTTATGTAGTTACTTTTCTTAGTATTATAAAAAAAATATATGATATTTTTAAAATTATAATTATTATTCAAATATTTTCCTTTAAAAATATTTGAATAGTAATTATTCAATTTTAATATTTTAATCTTCCTTCTCATACACACACAAAATAGCAACACATAATGAATATAATATATTGTAATATATATATGAGAAAATAGAGCATACATTGACAGTATAAAGTAGTTTTATACTATCATCTAATCACAAACCACCATTTATTATAAGTTTGTTAACTTTTATAATAAATACTTTAAAAGTCATATCAATGGTGATTTCTGATTGGTTGACACTGTAAAACTTTTTACACTAACAGTGCATGACCATTAATCTCTCTCTCTCTCTTTCTCTCTCTCTCTCTCTCTCTCTCTCTCTATATATATATATATATAGAGAGAGAGAGAGAGAGAGAGAAGAGTGTGTGAGAGAGAGATTTTTTCTATCATGTTGTTTCTTAACCCAGCTTCCCCCTCAAGATAAAAATACAATGGTGATTTCTGATTGGTTGACAGTGTAAAACTTTTTACACTAACAGTGCATGACCATTAATCTCTCTCTCTCTCTCTCTCTCTCTCTATATATATATATATATAGAGAGAGAGAGAGAGAGAGAGAGGAGTGTGTGAGAGAGAGATTTTATTCTATCATGTTGTTTCTTAACCCAGCTTTCCCCTCAAGATAAAAATTACATTGGGGTAATAGGATAAGATAAGAGAAAGGATAACGTTATTACACCCTATTAACGCAACAAACAATGGATTATAACAGGATAGAATCACTATCTTCATATCCTATAATATTCTGGCCACTAAATAGGCCCTAAGAGGCTAAGAGTTTATATATTTAAAAAAAATATTGAAAAACATATCATAAAACACATTTTTATTTAATAGCATAATCATAACTAATTTCAATATTTCAACTTCATAGTAAAGCAAATGAAAGTAATAAAACCATAAAGCATAACTCATTATTTGGTCCAACTATTAAATTATGTTTAGCCCATCACTTAACATGACAGAATAAAATCTCTTCAAAAAAAAAATGATAGAATAAATAACATAAATTTTGTTTCATAAAGCCAAACATAAATAGCATAAATAAGGGAATAAGTCAACCCAAGTATTCAACATAATCAACAAAAGTTGTGCATTTTACAAAGAGGGGGGGGGGGGGGGGCGGCACAATAATAAACTGGCTTGGTTCCTTACGATTATAGTGCATGCGAGTTCAAGGGGAGGGGGAAAGAAAGGAGTCATAAATCACCTTGAGGCTATTACACTTAAACATTCTTTTTGCTCTTATTTTGTAAGGGATTTTATTGAAATCACTAGTGATAATGAGAAAATGTAGAGTTTTTGTTGATTCTTATTCTTATGAATGCCAAGATTTTGCTAACTACCATTGCAACCTGATTGATCTAGAGTCCTTTGCAACTAGTTGCACATGGAAGGAGATAAATGGAAATTGTGTAGATGGAGACATGGAGTTCTAAAAAAAGACTTGATGTCCTCGGGTAATGGCAACTTCATGTAGCATGTATTTATACTTTTGTTATATTTGGTGGGTTGCTCCATTCTTGTTTACAAGAGTGCTACATCAACAAATGTGTCATTCTTAGAGCTTTTTCTATGACCTTGACAAATTCAACAAGTGTGCATGGGATGTCTTTGTCTTGGCATACCTTTACAATCAAACTCAGTGCAAGCATGCATCATACGGAGCAATTTGGAGGTTATATGACTCTTATATAGATACTAAATTTATTTTTTAACTTTCTTTGGGTTCAATATTTTCTCGTTTTACTACAATTAATTATGTTAATGGTTTTATAAGCTTAGATCTTTGAACACTTTTCAACCATTGGCTCTCGCTAATTGGCCTATGAATATACTGAGCAGTCCTTTTATATTTGTCGATGAGAGGTTGTGAAGGAATTTGGTGAAGCATTCACCATTTGGATTGCTATCAATTAGATGTGATGTGTTCAGCCTTTGTTGGTGTTCATGGATGGTAAGATCTCCGCTATCAATCAGTTGTTTTTATTTGAAGCTGCTTGGAAACATCATAAAAAATTCAAAGATTTTATCTATACTAATTTGCATCACCAAACATCTCTCAAAGTCTTTTTTTTTTTTTGCTCAATAATACAATAGAACCCAGGTCCCAAAGGTCCAAAAGAACAAAACCCAAGACTCCTAAAGAGTGGCCCAACAGCACAAACAAATCTAATAGCGAATAACAAGTACTCAAGTGATGGGCTACAATGATGGTTATGTGATACCTTTAGTGCCTTCAGTGTTTTCTTAGATTTTGTGCCAAAGGGATTTGCAACTTCTTCAATAAGCAGCTAGTATATTGGGTCTTTCAAAGTTATTTTACAGGAATACATTCAATCATTTTCAATAAAAAGTATATACAATCACCATAAACTTTATGTACTTTATAAGTAAATACCTTTAACTTTCATTTCATCCTAAGTTGCCTTTAAACTCTGGCTAATATTTTTTTCTTTTTGTATAGAAAGGGGGCTTAAGGCTAGGGGTGGAAATAGGTCAGGTCGCCTTTATCAGGGGCCTATGACTTAGCCTGCATAAGACTTGACCTGGCTTGGCTCTTTTATTAAAAAGGCTAGGCTTAAGCTTTTTAAAAAGCTTATTTAGGTAAAAAGGTCAGACCTTAGGTCTTAAAAAAGCCTATTAAGCCTAATAGGCTGACTTATATATATATATATATATATATAATAATATATATTATATATTATATTATGTTATATTATATATACATAATTATATGTAATACATATATTCCATATAATAATAAAAAGAATATATAATTACTAACAGACCTTTTTAGGCCAATAGGCCTATTAGCCTTTTATAGCTTTATAAGAAAATAGGCTTTTAAGCAAGTTTATGGATAGGTTAAGCTTTTATGCAAGCTAGGCTCAAACCTTTAAAAAATGTTTATGATAGGTAAATAGAATAGGCTCAGGCTTATTCTTTTAATGAAGATCAAGCTAAGACCTGTTAAGGCTTGACTTGACCTTACCTATTTCCACCCCTACTTAGGGCCCAAAACAAAAACTATCTAAAATACCAAACTGAGATATTAGCGATGAAATGGCTATTATTATAACAAGTCCTTAACTTACCGTTAATTCACTAATAGACATGTGCTTAGCATATCAACACTCGGTTATGTGTTAAAATATTTATAAATTAAAATAGCACACAATTATCTTTAAAAAGAAGAGTTTAATTTGGAACAAAACTTAGATACAATATCTTAGGTACTGTTGGTGCTATTTTTCAATTAGAATTAAAGTTTTATCTTAATAATCTACATAGGAAAGAATTCTATCAATTATCAACGTATATTATTGAAGTAAAACTCTAGTTCTAATTGGAAAGTAGCACCAACAGTTCCTATGATAATGCATCTAAGTTTTATCCTTTAATTTTTCATGCACTTTTCAAGTAATTTTTTAAAGTATTATATATTATAAAAGTTAATAAACTTAACATATATATATATTATCAGATGATATTATAAAAAAAATTTTACACTAACATTACATTTTAATTAAATTCTAAATAGTCTAAATAAATTATGGAAAGAATGTTTGTCTCCACAAATTTTCTCTGTGATCAAAAGTCAAGCAAATAACAATTGTCGATACTCGATAGTATTGGTGTCAGATCAACTAATCATCTCCGGCGATAATAAACTTTTGCTTTAAAAGATAAAAGCCTACAAAATATTGAACAAAATTGGAATTTTGATAATTAGATGTTAAGATTAACATTAAAAGATAATTGATAAATATGTCAAAAATATTTTAAAGGTATTTTATTAGTATATATTCTCATAATAAATTATAAATCTATTTTTTCTAATTTATCAAAATAAGTACACTAAATGAAAAAAAATTTGAAAAATTGAAACGGTCAATACTAATAAGAACTAAGAAGAACTTTTACATATTATAAAGATATGGGCGCTAATTACTTTTTAAAAGTTTTGATATAAATTGTAGTAAAACTTTTCTTTATCTCTAAAGTAAAATAGTTAAGTATATATTTAAGTTGAGTGCAAATAATGAAATAACATACCCTATAATATAATTTTTGATGGTTAAAATTTATTAATAATTACAAAATTATGAATAAATTTCATTAAATAAGCAATAAAATCTATATAACATTATGATTTGTAATAAATTTTAGTCAATAATAAAAAATGATATTAAAAAATGTATTATAAGTATTTTTAGTATTTAATTAGCAATGCTTAAATTTATAAAATAATTATTTATTTTTAAAAAATATAATTTCTTCTAGCCAAATCAACCACTAATGCAAAGTTTTAATGGGTTGAATTTACTTATCCCACCAACATGAGTGACATGATTGATAGATAATTTTGTTCCTTAAGCATGTGATGGAGGATCTGATGCCTGAATCTGTGTATAG
>CM014733.1:21480632-21525268 GCA_004329165.1 Spatholobus suberectus
AGAATAAAATCTAAACATGAAGAGTTTAAATACTAGAGAGGGTTTTTGGTAAGAAAGAGTTCTTAAGTTGAGAATGAGATAGTAAACTAATATAACAGTTGGGAGAATGAGAGAGTAGTTAACATAGGAAGTATTGAAGATTAAAATCATATTGTATAAAATCATATTAATAACTAGTTATCTATCTATCTATCTATAAAATATATATATATATATATATATATATATATATATATAAAAATAATTTTTGTATAATAGTATACAATGAAGGTTCTTCACATTATTAGTTTTGGACTAAAATTGAGGATCAATTAAAATTTGTGTTAGAGCAAATGATGCTTTTATGCCCCTCTCATGTTTTGATTAAACAACGAAATAAGTAGTTTTTATCATATAAGAATGATCATTTTTTAAAGTACAAGATGAACCCATTTTCTTAATAAAATGATAAACTATATGCCGTGTTTCATTAAAAGGACATAATCTTATCTATATATTTTGTATATTCCTATTATACTTTGACGAATTGAAAATGCATTTAGAAGTCCAAAGATGGTATGAAGCATATCAAAGAAGCTCTATGAAAGTCAACCAGCTCTACTCACCTACTTCATCAAAAAGGCGTGAAAAACTGAAAAACAAGGTACAATAGTGTACTTGTCTAAACAAAAAAAGATTTGTTCTTTAAAGCATGATTTTAGTATGAGAAAAGGAAGATAACCACTCTACCTTATCTTATCAAAGTAAGTTGGTGAAAGACTTTTAATGCAACATTTAATGCACCAATGTTCATATTTCCTTGAGCTCAAAGATGAAGGCACAAAGGTCTGACAATGGATATTTCAAGTCTATCTATATGGGCTTGCACAAATCCCAATTTGCACCCCACCAACCACCTACAAACTACTCTTTGGCCAACTCCAATACATACCTATGAGCCCTCTCAAATTGCTCTTAGCTTCCAACCCAACATGCATGTCAATTGGTTGCTACAATACTTGAACCAAGTACCTAAATTAAACACACCTATTTCCTCATGAAACTAGGCTCAAGGAACCTTGGACTCAGAGACAACATGAGTTTGTGTCCTTTATTCTAATCTATTAATTTAATATTAGCATTCTCTAATTTTTTTTATATTATGTACTTACATTTCCACTTCCACCACTCTTTCAACTTTTTTGGTTAGAAAGAATAGTTGTAAAAGAAAGGAATATTTTCTAAACTCTCTAACAGTACCAACACTTTATTGACACTCTTTTTTTTTATTTCTTTATTTTTGTGATGTTCATGTCCTATCACCTATTATATTTACATTTCTCTCTCTAAATATAGATCAACACTTGTGTGTCCACATATCATTTTTGAAAAAAAAATAAGTTTTTTTTATAGGTAATTAAATGGAGTTAGGTGTTACTATTTTCCCCTTAATTCATTATTATTTTCTTTCTTTTTTGCTACAAATTTATATACTACATTTGATCTTCAATTATTTCATTGAGTTACTATACTATGGTGGGGAGCAGTGGCGCCTAGAGGTAGACTTTGACAATCTACAAGTCCACTACACCTATGACCTAACCCTTACCTATATCCTCGTCGGAGTCCCAGTTTTCTCTTTCTCAATAAATGTGTGGGTGGAGTTTTGGTTCCATATATTCAAGATGTGGTAGACACTGTTTTACACTCCTAATGATCACTCAATATCTTCTTCATCTCCCATTGCGGTGTACGTCGAGGGCCATTGAGTAGAGTAGCAACAACTTGTCTCTCTAGCAACGAGGAGGAAGAGGACTCATATGAAGCATCTCAACAGTAGGAGTGTAGTATGTTACTTTGGCCAACTTTCCTCCTCTATCTTGGATGTATTTTATTTTTTTTGGATGACTTAATCTACTAGCATATACTTTATTATATTGACTCACTTTGGTATTTAATCCTTGTGATCTCAACTTCATATTTTAGTTGCGTAGGACATAGTACTATACCATATTTCATTTCTATGCATGGTGAATTATTTAGTATTTATCTATTGTAATTAATTATTTGAATTATGTAGGATGGTGATGTCGCTCCACAGAATTCGAACTAGTACAACCTACTTATAAGGCTTTTTGAGGAAGTCCACAGGACCTACCTATGTAAGGTCCTTCATGGACCACATTACGGTGTGCTTTTGGATGGGGAGGACCACCACGAGTTGAAGGTGGTCTTCCATTAAAAGAAGGCAAAGGACTCCGAGTTGAAGCACATGCAAGTGATGAAAATCATGCAGACATCCAGGTTGGAGCCCTTCTAGATGCATGCTACTACATGTTGGACAAGGGTTACTTGTCTACTTTTGTTGAGTGGTGGTAGAAGGACACCAGTTCCTTCCACCTCCTAATTAGGGACATGACCATCACTCTAGATGATATGTCATCTCTCTTACATTTATTTATATATAAGGAGCTATGTCTGTAAACGACACTACAAGCTCTAGAGACATGCATGTACCTAGTGAAGCTTCTTAAGGTCATCATGAGCGAGGTACAGGTTAAGACAATGATGACCTAAGGAGCGCATGTGCGATTGAGCTAGCTATGGGACTCATACCATGCACATTCGGGATGCTTGCATCAACTTTGCAGCTAAAGCTTTTCTGCTGCATTTAGTGGGCTTCACCATCTTTGCTGACAAGAGTGTCGCATATGTGGATGTGGTATTCTTTGGGATTTTTTGTGATCTTGGGGCATGTGACAGGTATGCATGGGGTGCTTCTGCCTTAGCATACCTGTACGATTAGCTCGATGATGCTAGTATGCACCATACAATGCAAATGAAATTATATATGACTCTTTTACAAGTACCAAAGTTTTTTTCCATTTCCCTCAGCTTTGGTGTTATCTTATGTTAATTGAATTAATGAGGTTAATGTTGTCACATGCATGGATATTTTAGCATTTTCTAGCCATTGACTTTCGCTAATTGGCTGGATACATTAAGTAAGCACCTTGTGCCTATTGATGGGAGGTTGTTAAGGGCTCTAGTGACGTGTTCACCAATTGTACTAAGTTGGATATGCTTTAGACAAAGGATGTCTTGTGGATGCCATATGCAACCGACAGCAAGGAAGGACCTTTTTAGGAGATCTTTATTTTTTCAAGCTTCATCACATCAGCCTCTCTATTGTGTGCTTATCTATCAGAGAAGGTGTTACGATAGTTTGGGCATGTATAAGGCATTTTACACTCACTGCGTGTGATTATTGGTCAAGTGCCTATCACCAAGGAATGTAATCATAGGTTTATTCACTACCACGATCACACTTTTTAAAATGCCATGAGGGGACCGAGGGTGGCTGATCCAACACAGTGCATGGATGGATACATTGATTAGTTTCACAGCATTTCCCATCCATACCTCATCCCTACCGGTTAAGCAAAGTCTAGTTTAAGTGACTCTCATGCTTGTTTGGTAAGTATATATATATATATATATATATATATATATATATATTGTTTACTATGTATTTAATGACAAGCACACTTTTATAGTACTTAATTATGTTAAAATCCTTTTTGTAAGAACAATTTAAGATGATTTCTAAGCTATTTCAACCCATGCTTGATCTGAGAATAGTCACTAAGGGGACTAGTGCTTCACCACACGAGACGCATTTAACATCTCATGGGAAGGCATTAAGGGGGTTGTACATATCAGAGGAGGAGGAGGAAGACTAGTAGATGATCATTTTGTATTTTCATTGTATTTGAGTTGAAATTGAGCTATTTGCATTTGACTTATATATTATTTTTGACTATACTGTATTTGACTTATTTTGTTTGACTAATATTTTTGTCTCATATTTTATTTATAAAGCTATCAAGTTATTTAACAAAAAACATTAATTGTATAATTAGTTTCCAAAATTATCACAAATTTATCCTATTTTAGAAACTAATTTTCGAAATGTACTTAAATGATAATTGTTCCAAAAATTAATTTTCGAATGTAATTATTTTCAATACATTTCGAAAGCTAGTTTTTGGAATATTGAAAAAAAATCGAAAACTAATTTCCAGATGATTACAATTTTTTGAAAATTAGTTTTTGGAAAGGTTATTTTCATAAATAAAAAAAGTACAAAAAGGGGATGCGTAGAGAAAAAAAATGGGGCCCCCGTTAAAGTGAATTAGAAAAATGAAAAGACAAATTTGGGCTCAAATTGAAACAAAATAATGGCAATTTTGGGCCCAAATTTGTCCAAAATCAGAAAATGAAATAAAAAAAGACAAAAAATGTGCTGAGCTTTGGCTCAATTTGAAAACGAATCTAACCTAAGCAATAGTAACAAAGACAGAATGGATATTTATGATTATTTTTTTAAAATACTAAAGTGAAAAGAAAAGGAGAAAATAAAAGTATACATAAAATAAGAATAGAAATAAAAAAGAGAAAGGACAAAATTAGATGTATAATTATATTGTATAAAAAGTTAAAAACGTTAAGTAGAAACAAAATCACAACCAACAACAGATTGTAAGTTTTAATTTTAGCAAATTGAACTACAACAACAACATTTGATCTCTTCAAAAGCAATAAAAAATTCAGTTCGTCAATATATGAACTAAATAAAGCACATTGGACCTTAATCCTAAGAACAAATGAAACTTCAACGTAAATAATAAATATCTAAGGGAGAAAAGAGCAATAGGTTATATATATACAGTAAAAATGGACACTATATATCTAGTTTAATTGTACTTGTAATCTTTTTTATTATGTTAATTTTGTAATTTTTAATTCTTTAATTTGTTTGTATAATGGCATCATGCATATCATTTAATAGTATATTTGATTCTTCACTCTCCATTTAATATCTAGTAACCATCCAGTGATTGAATTAGTTATTGAAAGAAATCATAAGCTTGCATACTTTACCATATCAATATTAAACCTCTGAACTGTTGTGCAATATATGGGGCCAAAAATACATCAGCCTACATAATAAAACATTTACTTTGTTAGATATCGGAAGTTTAAGTGTTTACTAGCAAAAATTCACTGATTCCAGTTAGATTGTTATATACTTATATTAATCTATTAGAGCATAGTAAACTTTAAATGACAAAGATGCGCATGAAAGCTAAGATATGGCAGATAAGCCTTTAAAGATTATGAATGTATAATAAGGATCCTTAGTTGTCAAGAAAATTAAAATTCACTTCCAAAGGAGCAAGAATCTCAAAATAGAAGGAAATAATACTTGAAACTCATTTTGGCAGCACACTAAAATTTCCAATTTATGATAGACAAACCCAGCAATGGGGATGGAGATGAACTAGGGAGCTATTTAGCTGGGAAGAAGATCTATTTTCAGAACTACAACGGTTACTACTATTGATATCCTTCATGTGTCTTTCGCTTCAACTATATAGAATCTATAGACCATGTATTCTTTTCTTGCCCACTGTCCGGTCACATGTATATTCTTGGATGGGATTGTTTGTGGTACTACATAATGTTGCCTCTGAACAGTACTATTTGTAGCATGGTGATCTGTTAAGGGGGAAATGCTTCAAGAGGAACAAGCATCCAATTGGGCATGCGGTAAGTAGGTTCCTATGGTTAATGAGAAACAAAATAGTGCCATCTTTGATATGGGGGCAATCCTTGATATAATTAAAATTAGATCATGGAACTAGTTTTTAGCTAAGGAGGGGCTGGATGTTCATTTTTAGAATGGTGCTCTAATCCAACTGAGTGCATTAAGAGGAGTTGCTATGGGGAACTTATGTTTTGACGTAGGTATATCAGCTTACTGCTATCTAATTGAATTTGATGTTGGTTTTCATGTTGCTATGGGGAATTTTTGATCCAACCTCATTGTGTGCATACGGGTTCTGGACTGCAACACTTTTAGTTAATTTATGTTTTATTCTAATCTTAATGTATCCAATCTAAGTCTGGGGGAATCCTTGTATCTGGTGGTGGTGGCTGTATGTGATTTCCACCTAGAGCGGTCTTGATATTCTATGAACTCCAGGCAAAATAATAAATAAGGGTCCTTCATGTATAAACATTCAAAAATGTAAACATATATTACATAAAAAATAGACACATAATTTAATTAAAAATGATATGTTTTATTACATTAAACAAATAACATAATTTTAACAAATCTTAAAATATATATTACCTTTTTCATTCAATTTACTTCTATATTATCGTTTATCATCGACAAAAATATTATTGTCTTAAATTAAATTTTACATGTATTTTTACTCTTTATTAATATACTAACTTTTAGTTTTATCTAGTATTTTAGCTTGTGCATTGTACAAGTTAAATATTTATTTTTATATAATTATAATTATAATTCATAATAAACAAATATTTTAAATTTTAAAATTATATTATTAATAAAATTTATGATAAATCAATATTTTTAAATATATAAATTATATTTTTATTTATGATAAATAATTAAAATTAAAATATAATGTTATTTTTAAATGAAAACAAATAGGTGATAAAGAAAATCAAGCATATATATACATACATATATATATATATATATATATATATATATATAGAGAGAGAGAGAGAGAGAGAGAGAGAGAGAGGGAGAGAGGGAGGGAGGGAGAGAGAGAGAGAGAGATGGATGGATGGATGGATAGTAGTTTGAAATGATTGAGAGAGATTTTTTGCCTAATTGTAGAGAATGTGTGTGAAATCAAAATGGATCCTCTCTAGTTGAAAAAAAAACTGGATAGTGTCCAATTTAAAATCCTCACTATTCATGCATGTTTTTGCTATGTTTATATATTAAAATTAAACAAAGGTTGAGATTGCATCCAGTTTTTTTCAACTGGAGAGGATCCTCTCCCGTGTGAAATGCACCTTTCAAGAAATGAGAGAAGGTGTTGAGAATCTTTAATTAAAAGAGTGAGGATTTTACTATCTAAGTTAGGGATTTTTAATTAATGTGTAAGAGTAAATTTCTTTATAATTTGAGTTTTAGTTTGTGTTTTTATATTGTTGAAAAAACAAAAACTTTAAGTATACACATTATCATATATTCACTACATGTTTATTTGTCACAATGAGCTAGAAATTTATTTAACATCAACTTATAAATGTAATACATCATAACAAAATTAACAATTAAGAGAATAGTACTTTATAATCACATGTCACATTTTTGTTTAGATATAAAAAAGGAAACATGATAAGTGATAGTAATTTTAATTTATTTATAAAAATAACATAAAATAATATAGAAAAATTATCACACAATTATATAACTTTCTTTTTGAATTTTTGGGCCCTTCCCGGTGATGGGCCTTGAGCCGTCCCACCTCTGGACTAGGCCCAAGGCCGGCCATTGATCATACTGAAGTAAGCATACTGGTGGTGCTTTGATTTTTCTATCGCTGTCTAACAAAGACTTTGTACAAGGCCCGAGATAATTTTCAAGTTCTGTTTCGACATGCCAATATGATAACATGCTGCATAGGCTGTGGCCAGTCACGATTGTCCCATGTTATAAATTTTTCTAAAAGTTTATTAATATATACTAATTTATATATATTAGTGAATTCTGAGGGTGTAGATTTAAACTTCATTCATGCAAACAAGTATATATTATTAATTTATATTTATTAATATCAATTTTAATATTATTAGTTTATATAATGTTAATATTATTTAATTTTGTAGTAATAAATATATGTGTAATTTTAGTCTCCCGTTTAAGTTATATATAACATAATTTTTATTTACATCTCATATAAAGTCATTAACTTAGTGATTTTAGTGTTGTTGGTAAACTTCAAGGTTGGAAATTCGATTTTCACCTGCAACACCTTTATTATTATTTTTTTCATTTTGTATACCACCTTCACTCAGACTTAATTATAAATAAAAGAAAAGTTGGAGACTAAAAGTGCAATTAAGTTAAATATAAATTAGTGAAGTTATAACACCGTTAGCATATAAGAATTTAATTACAAACTTTTTAAACTATAAGGGCTTTTTTAAGTTTTTTTAACTATAGGGACTTTATTAAAAACTCTATAAAATTATAGGAACCTTCAGATTAATTTAACCCTTTGTTAAGACAAAGGATGAAACCCTCATTTATTTTGATAATAACAAACAGTCCAAAACAAATTTTCAAGCAATCGTTGGGTCACTTGAGAATTGCATGTTCGCAGCACCTGTTTATGTACCATCTTTAACTTTTTTAAAAAGTTTCAGTAACTAATTGTTTTCAGACGATGTTCTAATAATCTGCACACTGGTTAGTTGTAAAAGCGTAAACAACCTTGAAATAAATGAAGTTTACATACCTACTCTCGAGGAAAGTTCACTTTACGCGTAAAAGAAGGAATGTGCGTGCAGATGTCAAAACATAAAAGCATATACGTCCACTACTACAAGATTGAGTATGAGAATGGTAAAGATAAGCATACTACTTTATCTTATCAAAATAACAAGTTGATGAAAAGCATTAAATGCTGCATTTAATGTTTTAACGACTCTTTTCAACAAACGAAGGTTGTCTCCTGCAAGTACTCACAACAGACACTTTTCTGTATAAGCCTATAAATAAAAGAAGAAACCTCAGTCTCAAAAGTTTGTTAGCTGGTTGATTGAAAATCTCTACCTGTTGAAAAGCTCTCATCTTGTTATATTCATATATACTGCTTGTAAAAAGTTTTATTTGTACTTCATTGTATATTCGTCTGATACGACGTTAAACTAAATGAGATAACTCATGTTCAACCTTTTTCTCTAAGAAATCAGTAGAAGCCTTAAGAGATTTGATTCAAATATTACTTGGGTTTTTGCTTGGAAAGACAAGTTAAAGACTACTTAGGTTGAGTCTGAAAAGGCTTGGTTGAAAGAATACTTGTAACTTGTTTTAAGTTAGTGGAACTTGGTTGTTGCCAATAACTAGACATAGTCTCTGAGATGAGACAAACCAGTATAATTCCTTTGTGCTTCTCTGTTTTTCTTTTAGCACTCGTCTTTCTCTCAATAATGTTTTAAAAAAATCTTTTGATTAATCCTTCAATGATACATCTTTAAAAAGGTTTTGCGAAAATTTGTTATAACACAATTCAACCCTCTTTCTTGTGTTATCTTTGTGTTTTACACCTTTTTTTTTTCATGATATTCATGGTATAGAAAGAAGATAGACTTCTAACTTTTGGCTTGAAATAAAGAAAAAAAATACTAATTTTGCATTACCTAATACATGTTTTTTAAAAAATTACCAACATTACATTGGTGTAAGTGGAACCAACCATGAATTTCTTAAGCAAGGTCTCAAACCCACTAAAGGTGGTCAGTCAGGTTTTTCAATGCAGATTAGTCATCAATAAATCTGATAGATACTTAGCACCTATAGCATGATAAAAAAATTTATAAAAAATTAATATTAAATTAGCATAACTTACAAAGAGAAATTCTTGCATGGGCACAAACATAACACCTCATCGTTACACACAACAATAAAAAATTACAACTAATAAAATAAAATAAAAATGTCAACTTGTCAAATAAGATAAAACTAAAAAATCAAACATTTAAATAAAAAAGGAAATCCATGATTCTTCCCTCCATCTTATTATTCTTTTTTTATTGTGTTGAATTTGTTGCCATAAAATTCAGGTTGAAAACAGAAATGTATATGTGATACTATTATAATATATTTTTAGATTTTGTTATTATATTTCTTAGACTTTGAAAAGAGAGAGATATACTTTCAAAAATAGAAAAGAAAAGAGAGAAATACAATAAATAAATCATTCATCTTATTTAACATAATCTAATGAGAAATGTTAAATTATTTTTATTACCTTTCAATCAATATAAGGCAGTAAAATAAAAAAAAAATGTGAATAAAAAAAAGATCCTGAAAAAGAAAATTAACGCTAGCTTACGGAAAAAAGGATGTATTTGAGTTTTGAAAATATTTTATTTTTATTTTTATTAATAATTATAAAATCATATTATTGATTTTTTAAAATAATAAAAAACAATCCTTAATATCTTCTTTTAATTTTTATGTAATACCAAACTAGAAAAAGAAGAATTTTAATTTCTTTTACTCTAGAATTTCATGTTGAACAAAGCTTAGAAAATATATTTAAAAAATAAAGGAGTAAACATAATCTATTGAAGTTAATTACATATTTTTCCAATTTTATTTTATTGTTTTATTGATTAGAAAGTAATAAAAATAATTCAACATTTTTATTTAGTTTCTTATTAGATAATGTTAAATAAGATGAATATTTTTTTATTATGTTTCTCTCTTTTCAAAGCGTAAGAAATATAATAAAAAAAAATTAAGGAAACATTGTAATAGTGTAATATATACATTTTTGCTTTCAACACATATTTTATGGTAATAAATTTAACACAATTAAAAAAATGATATGATTACACGGACAAACACTTGTGGGTTTTCTTTTTAATTTTAAATGTTGGATTTTTTATTTTTATCTTATTTGACAAGTTGACATTTCTTATTTTTGTTTTATTAGTTGTACTTTTTTTTATTGATTGTCTGTAAGGATGTGATGTTGGATTTGTGTACCCTTGAAAGAATTTCCCACGCAGAAAATGATCTAAAACAAAAAAAGGATTGTTAAAATCGAATAATTTACAAATGTCCTCACTTTTGTTTATACCAATGTTTTTAAAACCGAATCGGTTATTGAACCGGTCAAAGCACTGATTCAAGGTTCAATGGTTAAACTGGGATTGAATCGTGGTCGAACCGGTATTAATAAAATAATAATAATAATAATTAAATAATACATAAAAAATTAAAAAATATATAATATCATAACTTTATAATATTAAAAACTAAAAATAAAATATAAGTTTATAAGTTCTTAACATATACAATACATAAAAAAGTTCAAATTAAATATGTCATAATACTTAAGTCTAAGTTTTAATAATACACATCAATATTTATTAATAAAAACAAGTTTATATTTAGAATAAAAAAAATGACAAATATTTTAGGTTGATTTTCATTTTTTTAAAGAAAAAACATCAAAATAATATTTTATTAGATATTTTTATCGAACCACTACAAATCGGTTTTTTACCGGTTTTTGACTGGTTTACCAGTTCACAGACCGATTTTTTGCCTGGCCGGTTCTCTAGTTTAATTGGATCGGACACAGGACCAGTTCACCAATTTTCTGGATGAACCAGCCGGTTCGATCCGGTTCTGAGAACATAGATTTATACTCTTTTGGAAACTAATTTGGTGAATATCTTTAAGGAGCATACAAGGATCTCTTGAAATTTGATTAATTAGGAGATAAATAGATTAATCTAGGCGAGCCCAAATGATTGGTATGTTTATTGAATTTGCTTATCTCTAAGATAAGGAGTTTGTTGGTCTAATCACGAGAGTGAAGGTAGAGATACTTACAAAGGTATTTGGATATCAAAAGTGTTAAAATCAATAAAATAACTATATATGGAACAATGTACTTACTTGATTCTCTACATGTATTTATAAAACTCAAATATGGATGCGTCTTTAAGTTGCCGCTAGGACACTTGAGCATAATTGTGAGGTAACATGTAAAGTACTTCTAACTATGAAATATTATCCAATCCATATGCATAGTGTGAGTAGGCGATGAAGATTCTCTCTGTCAAAACTGCACGACAGAGTACATGATGAATGATGGCTTAATGGGCTTTTAGTTAGCTTCAAATGGCTCTTTTACCCCATAAAAATTTGGGTGTGTAGATACGCTCTTAGTCATATTTTATTAAGAGTGTATTTGATAGAGAGGAAAGAAATAGAGAGAAAAGAAGAGAAGAGATAAGAAAGAAGAGAAGAGAAATAAGTGAAAAATAGAGTGAAAGTTAAAGTTGTTTGGTTGAAGAGAAATAGAAGAAAAATATAGAAAAAGTTATCTTTTTTAGATTATTTTTTATTTTAATTATTATTATTAATTAATAATTATTATTATTATTATTATAAAATATATTTTTATTAGTAATACTATTTTTATGTATGTATGTATGTATTTATTTATTTATTAATTATTATTATTATTATTATTATTGTAATAAAAACGGAGATCAAAAACCAAAACAAAACGGGATGTGTAAATTGATTTCAACAAACTACTAAATCGATTTGTATAAGAAGAGCAGCAAACCAAAACAAAGAAAATGGAAATTGAAAAAAAAAAGAGCTAAAAATCGATTTCCCTGCCATTTTGAATAGAGAGTACACAAAGCACAGTAACTTCTATGCATTCTTCTATATTTTGTGAAGAAATTTTGACAATAGGTCCCACGTATATTTTAAAAATTTCTTTACTTTTCTCTACAACCAAACTAATGGAATACAATAAATTCATTGTTTTTCTCTTCTCTTCTATCCTATTTCGTCGGTACCAAACCGAACCTAAGTGGGACCTTGTAATGTAGACCCGCGCAAAATGCAGAGCTTTTGTTCAAAGTCACAAATCCAATCCACAAGCTTTTATTTTAATATTCAAGGAACTTTAATTTCTTTAGCCTGAGTTACATTAACTAAAATTTTCCAGGTAAATATCATTCATCTGCAGACTCTTTGTAACATATTCTTA
The DNA here is from genome assembly GCA_004329165.1 of Spatholobus suberectus. Classification (NCBI taxonomy): domain Eukaryota; kingdom Viridiplantae; phylum Streptophyta; class Magnoliopsida; order Fabales; family Fabaceae; genus Spatholobus; species Spatholobus suberectus. Next base: position 21,493,262 of record CM014733.1, read on the forward strand.
TTTTATTTCTTTCAAAGGTTGGCATGATTCTTCCTTCGTAACGTGCATAAATGAAACTATTGCTACGCGGGCTATTGCATCACCACCTTGATTATTTTCAAATCAATTCTTTGTATTTAATAACAACTCCAAAATTATGGCTTAATTAATTACATTAAGTAGAATTTACTACGTGGGTCAAACAGTACTATTATATATATATAAATTGTTAAAATTTAATTTTTCGAACAACCTGTAGAGATTCAGATCTCTTTCAATAACTTCGTTTTCCCTTTTTATTTTTTATTTTTATCAACCTCTGTATTGTATCCGTGGTATAAAATTCATTTATAAGCTCATCCCATTGACCAATGATTAAAGAATTGTTAAAAGCTTATAGAACTATGTGCTCCTTTCTTCAAAGCGTACACATCCATCAATAATGCTGCATGTTTCAATTAAAAAAGAATTCAGTACAGTATCAATCAATACAATGACAGATACTAGTTAAAACAGAATGAACACAATATCAGTCGATATAATGACAGATACCTAAAAAAGGAATCTAATCCGGTAATCCTCGGTGTACAGGTAAAGGCTGAACGGGTGTGGCTCAAACTCAGTTTCGTCCAGCCTCTCTTATTTTACTTTTCAAAAATTGCGCTTAATTTTGTTTAACTATCCTTTATATATACTTTTTTTTTGAAAGCTCCTTTATATATACTTATATATATCTTTTATGACTAAAAGTAAAAAATAAAAATTTAATTTAATTTTCTCTCTTCTCCTTTTTACCATAAAAGATATGAGTATAGAGATTATGTAAAAAAAAAAAAAAGTATAAAAATATCATTTCTTTTACTTAATTAATTTTGGTCTTTCCATTTTACAAAGAAAAGTTAACTCATCATTTATTTTAACAAGAGAAATGCTAGTAACACTCTTAATTAGAAGTTAATTGTTTAAAGTAAAAAAAGTATATAAAATAAATGTTCATTTATTTTTTATTTAAATTAATTTTTTTTTATAAATTTAACCCACTTTAAATTAATTATTCTTATTTTTTATTTTACAATTTTTCTTCTTAGAGAACTTAAAATCATGTTAAGCATGACAACTTCGTTTGCTTTTTTTTTTTTTTTTCAATCTTTTAATTAAGGTTTATTGGGAGGGTGGGGGTTTCATAATTGATCTTGTCCCTTATTAAAATACTGATTTTTTGTTTAAGTTGAAAACGATTTTTAATATATGAAAGGTATAAGTGTAATCGAATTTATAAAGATTAATCATATCCATTATTTATTAAAGAAAACCTTAAAATTCTTTTGCCAATTGCCAAATTAAACCTTTTCAATATGTTAAATTAGATATTTACTTTTTTGGTAAATTTGGCATAGAAAGAATATGAAAATCCCTTAACAAATATGAATAAACCAATGGAAATACTACTATGTATATGGATCAACTGACACATAGTTGTTCTAACTTAATCAGTAGTCTTGTGTCAGAGAAACCAATGGAAACCAAGCACTCTTTGACTTATACCTTGGGGGAGAAATCAAATTAAAGTTTGAAAATAAAATTAATGATAAATCTCTTATTAAAAAAACTTAATTCCTAGGTGATAGTAATAATAATAATAGTGATAGTGGTTGGGTGACAGTACTAGTGGGTTGTAATGATGGTGGTGATGAGACATTGGTGGTACTAATGGTAATGGCAACATATCAATAGTGAGAAGGTGGTGATACTAGTAATGTTGATGAGAGGGGTGATGGTATTATAGGTAGCGATAGTGACAGTAATGACGGTGACAATAATGATAATGATAACATAATAATAGTGATAATGGTGACAACAATAATGACATAGAGGAGTAGAATACCTATGCAATGTAGAGTTTGTAATTGACAATTGTTAAAGTTTTTTTTTTCAGTATTTTTAAAGAGTTAGTTAAGAATTGGTCATGCTAGTTATTATGTGTTCTCTGAAATTGTCAAGGAATTATATATATTTTGATTCTAAGTAGATTTCTAAATTTTAAAATTAAAATTAATAAAAATAATTTCAATTTCAAACTTTGATTTTATATTTAACTAATAATAAAACTCATGCTATGCACAGGAAATTTTATTAATATTTAATTTTATGATATATTGATAAACTCTTTAAAATTTATTTATAATAATTGGTGAAATGATTTATTTTCTATTTAAATTATAAATTATGTCTGATAATTTTTTCAAAAATAAGTTTAATAATATTTTCTTAAGTAGATGAAAAAGTCATAGAATGTAACATATTTTTCCTTTGAAGACATTTGAAATTGAAAAATATAAGTAAATATCCTTATCTATCAAAATTCATTTGAAAAACATAAATTCAATATTCGTAAACTAATTTTGAAAAGGGTTAAATATGTTTTTAGTTCCTAAAAATAGGACAATGTTAACTTGTAGTCTTTAAAAAATAAATCATTTTCTTTTAGCTCTTCATTTATAGCAATGTGTCTTATGTGATCCTTATTTTCATAAATAAGAGACCAAAAGGAGACACCTGACACGTGTTCATAAAATGAGGGACCAAAAAGAAATAATTTATTTTTGAAAGACTAAAAATAAACATTACCTTATTTATAGGAACAAAAACATATTTAATTCTTTTGAAAATTTTTACAACAGAGCATACTTAATTGTAGCTTTAATCCTCCCACACTATAAAATTAAAATAACAAGTTATAGCTACAGTTTATGAAAAAAAAAATACTAAAAAATTATAACAAATTAACAGTATACATATTTGCCCGTCCAATAAAATTATTTTAAGAGCATACTTAATTGTAGCAACATATTTAATCCTTTTGAAAGTTAGAGAAGTTTGGTCTTAGAGAAGTTTCATGTACTTGGGCGGTTTATGTAGATCATTAACACTAATTTTAAACTTTCAATCAAATTCTTCATGGTATAATATCTTTAATAACACGTAAAGCTATTTTAAAGTATTTTAAAGAGAATAAGACTTGTTAGAACTTCAAATTTAATTTAATTTAAATTTGAAGATAATAGTATACTTATAATAATTATAATTAATACAATTTAATTTAAATTTAAAAATAATAGTAATTGTTATAATTTAAATAAAATATGACTTAAATTTAAAAATAATAACATATTCATAATAACAATAAATTAAACTTGAAAAAATAGAAAATATTAAAAAATCAATCTTACTCTCATAATTAGTTGGGTGTAAATATCACTATATGATGAGAAAAGATGGAAAATATAGAAAGATAATTAATTGAAAGAGTGAGAAAAGTAAGAGTTTTGCTCTCCAAAATGAGTAATCAAATTTACAAATATAAGATAGATTGTACAGTGACATTTCATTACAATTTTTTTTTGAATCTATTCAATTGACGGGGCAGAAATTAAATAAATAGGGAAAACGACATATTTGATTCCCAGCTGAAAGAACTATCTGTGAGTATATATAGCGTTCGTAGCCCATCTCATTCGATGTTTTAATGAGCCTTGACATTTAGCCATAGAACCACGAACTGTGTTTCACATTTATCTTGTCGAAGGAAAACATTGGTATTTGGTGGTGACCGCTATCACACTCTCAGCATTGGGGAAGTTTACCTTGAATCTTTAATATCTTTTTTCGTGATGTACCTTCACTGGGCTTCTGATTAACTGTAATACAAGTATGATTTTCAAAGTTTGATGGACGATTTTGTGGACCCTTTCATTCAAAGAGGTGGACGAGACTTCAGAGAACTGAGTGTTGTTGTTCTCGTTTTAAGAAAATATGCAATTCCCAATTGTTGTTAAATATTAAGATAACGACGTGTGATGTGGACCAATCTTAAAACCATGTCCAATTCTGTCTCCGGGGTAGAGGGTAGTATCGGCAGAGCACGATCAAGCTTCAAAAACGTCAAAATACTTAAATTTCTATACTATCTAATATCTATCTTCCTCCATAGTGACTGATAGACCTATTTAAAGTTTGCATTGGGTAGCAATAAACTAAACCAAATACAAATAGCAAGAGATCATTACAGCGTCCAACAAATGGAATACATTAGGAGTCCATTTGATATATGAATGATAGGATAAGGTGAGATAGTGTAGGACACGTGATATTATAAGGCTAAGATAAAATTTTAGTAGAGATAAAAAAAAAAAGGAATTTTTTTACCAAAATAGTCAACTAGGGACAACACTACATTAGATAAGGACCACTCTTTTACAAGTAACACAACATGTTTTAGTTTTCGATAATGACAGAGTAAAGTGATGTAACTGAAGTGAATCACAGAGTTACTAGAAGGAGGTCAAACAGTGTGACCCTTGATTGCTTAGACCTTTTTCTACACAAACAAAACTGTTGATATTGTTTGTTCAAGATGTTTCTTGGCAATCAAAAGCTTGTTAGGAGTAAGCAAACAACTTTTTCACACTTGAATAATCTTAAGAAACACAATCCAAAATTGTTTAAGTGTTGAGAATTTAGTCTTCAAAAACTATTTGCAAACATGTTGGTGGTTATTAGGAACATAAGGTTTGGGCGAGTCTTTCTCATCCTCATTTTTTGTACCACTTGTTTTTTAGCAAGTCTTCATTTAGAACTTCTTCTAGTATCTCCTCATTTAACTCCACCGTGTCCTCATGGTTGAGGAGTTTATCCATATAAGATAACTTAGTGTCCAGACTTCTCCTAGAGATTGGACTTGCTTCACTTTAGGGTTCTCCCCCATCTCTATATTGTTCTCATTAGCTTTGGTTTTAACTTTCTTTGTGCTCCTCAAAAGCTAGTCCTCCTCTTGTCTCGAAGAAACAATCGAAGAGTCGTCAGTTTGATTTTTCCTAACCTAGCTTGTCATTTCTCCTTTCTTTTTGGGCCACTTAGATTTCTAAATTTCTTTAATATCAAATATTAAAGCACTCAGAAGCGCTCTTTATATTTCTATTTAAACTTATATAAATATCCACTCTAGTCTTCTAAAAATACAAGTGCCTAAGGAATAGCCAATTTAATTTTGTTTATAACTTTAAATGAAGGAATGATGTCATGAAAAGTATATTTTTGAAGTACAAAATAAACACTTGCAGTTGACATTATTGTTCAACCTAAGTACAAAGCCAGATATGTCCTCACATAATTTTGAAACAACTCTGTAGATGCCTATTTTTGTAATGAACCTAAAGGCTTATGGTATGTCAATAAGTAATGAAGGTGATAATAATTATGCATTTCAATTGCTTCCACAATTAATCCTTCAAGTAAATTTTATTTCGAGATAGTTGATGTATTTCACGAAAACAGATTCAGTGACTTTGTGGAAGGAAAGTCACGATAACTTTTCCTTGTTTTAGGCCATTAGATTAAGCTAACAATTCAGTTTTTTTCCACTTGTTTTAGAAGCTATTTTTAGTTTAATTATTAATTTGGTTTCTATAGTTATTTGTACTTTAAAACCGCCAAAATATTTCACAAATTTCTGACTGTCTAATAACCATTAAATTTTTTTGACGATTTTATACCGCCAAAATAAAAATCTTCTAGAATAGGTAACAAGGGAAAGTCCGAAAACCGTTTCTGTATTTCACTTAGTTCTATAGTTAATATTTTAGGTAGATTATATTTCTAACTACCACTGAAATATTTATTTTAAGAAAATGCATTCTGTTTTTGTTTTTGGTTTTATAGTTAATTACAAAAAATATTATCTTATTTTTTTTTAAATTCCATTTTAAAAAAATTACATAAAAATAGTTAAAAAATTTACAGTTTTTTATGAATCTTTTTAAAAATAAAATAAAAATAAGATGATATTTTTGTAACTAAAAGTAAATTAAAAACATTTTCTCTAAAGCAAATAGGCTTAAAATTTCTGGAAAAGAAATTTTAATAATTTTATATTGCATTAGCACCCGTAAAAAAATAAATGGGATGGTAATCATGAGGCCTTCCTCTGAAAAATGGTATATTAAATTCTATTGAAGACTGAAGTGGCAGAAAGATATACATACAATAGAATGGAAGTGAACTTAAATGGTACATAATAAGTCATCTCTGATTTTTCTCCATTACTCATGTCTATTTTTTCGCTGGTTGGACGTACAATTCTTTTCATTTTCAAGATAACAAAAATACAAATGAAATAAAATCAAAAAATTAAATTCTACAAAAGGAAAAAAATATTGAACAAGGAAATCTACAGTTTGTGCCTGGAAATTAGCAAATTCCAACAGCCAACGAAGGTTCCCGTGCCATTTCATTCTCTCGTAATGTTGACTAGAGACCGACAGACATATCTTTGTCCTTTTTTATATAAACAAATGCATCTCCCTGTCATAAACACAAATCATTAGCCAACACGCATGATTTGGTAGCTTTACCAATCTATTGTAAAAGTAACAATTAAAGTATTCATTTGCAATGCATTCACTCTATGCCACTCACTCTAACTCTTTATTTGGATTAATAGAAATTGAGAAGAGAAAAGTGGGTGAGAAAAATAATTTTATGTTATTTATTTAAAGAAAAAGAGAGAAATTATTTGTGTGAGACCCACTAAAAAAAATCTCTTCTTTGTTAGAAAGAAAAAAATATAAAAGATAAAAAATTATGGGACCCATTTAAAATTATAATTCTAACCTTACTATTTTTTTTATCTTATAATATCTATATATATTAAGGATAAATATGTTTTTATAAAAAAAATCATTTTCTTTTTCTCTATTTTTCTATCAAACCAAACAAATGAAAAGAAAACTCAACTTTTCTTCTTCTTCTACTTTTTTCATACTTCTTTTAATCCAAACACATTAAAAATTTACTCATTCTCTCATCTCTCCTACTTCTTCCTTATCTATTTTTTTTTTTTCTACTTCTCTCTTTACCTAAACAAAGCATAAAAGAATCTAGCCTTTCTAGGTCAATTAAGGCCGCAAAAGTTACTGGTGATTGGTGAACAATGATTAAACCTACAATTATTTCATAATCAAGACCCAACTCCAGTTGCACATTACAAGCATTGACCATGAAATTAACTCAACCACTTACTCATGGAATGTCTTGCTCGCCAGCAATGGCTTTAGTTGAATTTAATCAGGTTTTAACTAAATCAACGCCGTCACGCTTCCTTTTGTTTGACTTTGAAAAGAAGCACATCTGAGCCCAACCCTTTTTCTGCTTAAGTGGCTGCGATTTAACATCCTTTTTCTCAACAAGCTCAACCATGTACTGGACAACCGCCTGTGATGCACCATGACTTCAAACATGAGATTCAGATAACAGAAGGATCTTTATTAGCAAAAAAAGAAGTAGAAGAAAAAAAATGGGTTGTTTGATCTGAGAAAATATTTTTTATTTTCAAATATTTTTGTAGGAAATAGTGAAAATAAAAAAAAGAAATAAATAAAAAATTATTTCCAATATTTTTATACAAATTTTAAAACAGAAAATAAGTAAAAATAAAGTGACATTTTTATAATTAAAAGTAAAAATAAAAGCATTGATTTTTAAAATCAAGGACTAAGTGAAATTTTGGTAAAATCATGCTATTATGACTAGCGCAAACAAAATCAGAAATTAAGGGTATGTTTGACTTCTTTTTCACCTTTTGGTTTTAAAAAGTTTTCTAAAATAATTTCATACTACTCAGCAATCAATTTCTCGTCCAAAATCTATTAAGTTTTGAAAATTATTTCAAAAACAAGTGTTATAAAAACCAAAAAACAGAAATAATTAAGAAATATTTTCTTATTCTCTTCTTTTATTTTGTGATTTTAACTCAAGAATGTGAGTCATCTAGAGTAGTACTTGCATGCGCTGAGGCATAAACTTAGAATGGGTACATGTTTTCTTTATTTTTCTTTTTTAAAACTAAAACCAGATTTTAAAAACAGAAATCTAACACCCAAAAACAATGGTTTACTTGAGAAAGTTAGTTACCTGTGCTCCCTTTTCAGCTATATGTCTTGGAGGGACTTCAAGAGGATTCTCCTCAACTTTCAGGACGCGTAACCGAGTGAGCATCCTAAAAGAGTCAGGAAGGACACGAATCTGATTATTGCTGATATCCAACTCCTCAAGCATTTCAAGGTTCCCAATGGATCTCGGCAACGATCGCATGTCAGCAAAGTTATTCCCTATGTTCATCTTGACAAGCGAGGGTAGCAAAACACAGGCTCTCAGGCACGTACTCAAGCTCATTGAAACTGACATTCAGCTCCTTCAAGTTCATCAGAGACGACATCGTGGTAGGCAGTTGTTTAATGTTGTTGTACCGCACAGACAAAACCTCAAGGCTCTCAATCTTCCCACAGCTTCAGGCAGGGCCTTGAGCCTGTTATAATCAGCACAAAGCTCCGTAAGGGAACCACAACGACCAATGGAATGTGGAATTTCTTCAATGTCATTTGTCTCCACATTCAATATCTTAAGGCTTACAAGAGACCCTATGGCATCAGGAAGCACTGAAAGCTGGTTGGAGCTCAAATCAAGCTCCTCAAGACGCACCAATCTGCCCAAAGAAGCAGGTAAAGATGATAACTGGTTTGCCCCAACGTTTAGATACACAAGACTTAAGAGATCTCCAACACACTCCGGAAGCTCCGCGATTTTATTCGAATGCAAATCCAAACTTGTCAAGGAAGAAAGACCTCCGATCGTGGAAGGAAGAACTGTAATTCGATTCTCAGATAAATCCAACTTGACCAAACTCGATAACTTCCCTATCGAATCAGGAAGCCAATCAACTTGGTCCATTAACTTGTTCTGTAGCATGAGCTCGCATGTACCTTTCTTTGCAGAAACTTCAATTAAACTGGCCAGTTTTATCAAACTCAACTTATCACCACCCTCTTCACCTACAAAATTAAAGCCCAATTTTAGAAGAAGCTATTGTAGTTACCAAAAGGAACAAAACAAAACATAGATGCAGCACCTTAGCTAATTTTAGTATTGTTTTCTAATCAGAATTGAAATTTCACCTCAGTAACTTATATTAATCTTTAATACAAACAATTATTATAATTATTATGGAAATGAAACTTCAATTCAGATTAGAAAATCATATAAAAAAAACATCTAAGAAACTTATGTTGATCTTAGGATAATCCGATACCTCAGTAACTTATGCTGATATTTAATGCAAATATTTATCATATAGATTACCGAGATGAAACTTCAATTCTGATTGAAAAACAATATCAAAAATAGAAACTGCATCTAAGTTTTGTCTATGGAATCGATTGAGAAGCAGATACCTGAAGTGGATGCAGGTTTTAGCGAGGAATCGAGTATCTGTGGTTTGGACGAGACACCGGGCCCAATTGTATACCCGTCAGGGTAGAACGTGGGTTTGGCCCTATTCATATAACCATCATCTCTCGTGAACAGTGTCTCCGAAATCTTTGCGGGCTCTTTCTTGAACGAAGAAACGGAAGTGAAAGTGGAAGTGGAAGAAGCTTCACGTTTCGAAACCGAGTTTTTCGAATTGGAGCGCGAGGAGGAAACGCAGTTAGAAGCTCTCTGAATCAAATCGTCGAACAGCGCGTGCGCGTTTTCGAGATCGAGGAGTTTGAGGGCCTCTCGCTTCTGCTCCCTGCTCTGGAAAAACACCACGTTCTTCTGCATCTCCTGCAGCACCATGAACAGTTCCTCCGGCACTTGGGGACCCTTGTGCTGCCTCAACGTCGCCATGGCCTCGAGTTTCGCCTGGTCCTCTCTCTCCAGGTTCGCAATTAGCGTCCTCGCCGCTTCCACTTCCTCGATTCCCGGCCGAACCGGTAGCGATCTGTGCAGCCTCATTATCTCCTCCACTGCCTCGTCCACGGATCGCGCCGGCGACAGGTCCATTTTGGATCCGGGATCATGCAACAGCAGCCAGCGACAGCGCCTTCAAATTGAAGTTTCAAATTGGAAGTGGAACTCAATTTTGCTTCCTCGAGTTTCTAGAAAGAAAAGTAGTGCTATATGTAAACGGTTAATTAACACAAAATAATAACAATAAATTTAAAAATAATTTTAGGAATAAAGTAATTTAAAAAGGTGCTGCTGTTCATGGATAAGGGCTCGACCTTTGTTCAGTTTTGGTTTTCTTCAGGGAGCAATGAAAAATTTGCCTTAACTACTGGCTCCGTTCGGTTGCGTGGTCTTTCTTCGCAGTCATCAACGACTATTTCCATGCCTTTGTTTCTCTTGAAAATAAAAGAAGGCATTATTATTATTTTTATTTTTTTTTGTAGTGAATGGATGGTGCTGCTAATATTTTAAGGACAACAGCAACGCTGCTTGTGTTAAATTCAAAGGGGTAGCTTTTGTGCGACGAGTTTTGTTTGAGGAAGAAGAGGGGGAAATAATGGAGTGAAGAATGAGGAAGAAGTGGGTGGAAAATTCAAATAAATAGCGTGAAATCGATTAGGAAAGATACCGGTTATATCACTGTGATAAACTTACATTAACTGCTACCACTCTTCCATTTGTTGGTTCCCTTTTTTGTTTGTCATATGAGTTTTACTGCCTCTTACCAAACAATATCGATTTATATTATACTGTTTTATGTTTTAAACTTTTTTTTTCTTTTATTATGATCCATATAAGTATTAAAATATTTTCTTATGATTTATTAAGAACTAAAATACTTTCATTATTGTCTATTTTACAAATTTAGAAAAATGTAATGATAAAAAGTCATCAAAATTAACAAGTAAGTTAAAATTGTAATTTCAAGCTTGTATCACATTAATGTACTTTTTACTTTTTTCTATTTATCATTAATATATGCAATAAAGTACGTTTTAGTGGTTTATTAAGAATTAATGTATTTTTAATTGGTATTTCTTCTACAAATTTAGAAGAAGAAGAAAACACTAAACGTTAAAAATTTAAAAGTATAACATAATGTATAATTATTGAAACATATTATTAACTAAGCATGTGAAAATTAAATTAAATCAATATTATTTAAATACCGTTTCGTTTACATTTATAAGAATAATATTAAAGGATAAAAATATTTATAAATAAGTTAATATAGTATTTACTTATATTGATGTAATTTTAATTGATTTGCGAATTTAAAAAAAAATACTAAAACAAATAAAATTTGAAATGTTAAAAAGTATAAAATAATATAAATTTTTCTATATTTGGGATAAGCATATGTAATAAAAATATGCATTTATTTTCTACTTTTCAAAATTAATATATTTTTTATTTTTTGTTTAAAAAATTTATAGATTAATCGTAAAAACTTGAAAATTCAAAAAATCAAAAGTCCAAATTATATTAATAAAGTTTATTAAAACATAATAAATGAACTAATAAATTAAAAAAAATGTAAGAGGAATAATTTTTTTTTAAAATGTCATATAGAACTTACATAAAAGAACTTTAATATTATATATAAATAAAATATAAATATCAAATTATAACTTCTTATAAAAAATAAAAAAAAGCGAGTGCATCAACCATATAGCCAATTAACGGTTAGAAAAATAACGCATTGTGTTGCCAAACAGCAAACGAGCAAGTGGAGCAGGTTAGAAATTGGTTTGGATGGGACTGCGTGCAAGTGGTGATGCTGGAACGATGAGTGCAAACTGCAAAGAGACTGAATTCGAGGGGTTGGGGGTAGTAAGAAAAAATATGATCGTCCACCCATTTTAGGTGACTGGGTGAAACAAAACTTAGATACTCATCCTGTTAGGTTCTGTTATCCAATTAAAAAGGAAGCTTTATTTTGGTAAGTTGTACAATAAAGATAAAGATATATGTTGGTGAGAAAATAGGATATGTACTAATAGTGTAAAATAATTTTATACTGTCATCCAATTACAAACTACATATATAGTAAGTTTGTTGACTTTTATAATAATTATCTTAAAAGTCATACCAACAATTATTTGTGATTAGTTGACATTGCATAACTATTAAATTCTATATTAAAAGATTTTGTAGATTATCGAGATAAAATTTCTATTTTAATAAAAATAATACTTGTATAATAAATTATATGCAAAAAATTGTATAATTAAGAGAAGAGAAAGAGAGAAAAGAAAGAGAAGTTTGAAATGTAATAAATGATATAAGGAAGAGAAATAAACAAAAAACACTAATATTATATAAATTATTGTAAGAATTCTTGTACATGTATCATATTTCTATTTAATTAGAAACAACACTGACAGCATATAAAGAACTATATTTAAGTTTTGTTCGTTGGGTGAAGTAGCAAATTAGAGAAATAAATAATATTTGTAATAGATAACATAATAGAAAAAAGAAGAGAAAAATAATAAAAAAAAGTAAAAATGAGATAAAAAATAAATATGTAATATAATTGGTCCAGTAATAAATGCAGAGGTGCAAGCTTTGGGAAGGGAGACACGTGGTAGTTCAAGAGGCCAGCCCAAGCCAGCTGGCAATGCCATTGTTACTTAGCCTGCTACTGCTAAGTACTATTACTGACCCAATAACCGTTTGCCTTTTGTAGCAGAGGAAAATTAAAGTTGAAAATAGAAAGGGCATTGTCTAGTATGAATTTATCAATTCTATCGCACTCAGCCTCACATGCTGTGTAAATTTACCAGTCCCTTCGTCCCTTTCTCCGTTCAGGCGAAGCCCATGCACATGTTGCCGCTCCTACTACATCTTTTCTACACGTATACAGTCCACAATTATAACCAAAGATTATTTTTATACAACAAATTGTGTAAAGTTTTTATAACCATGAAAAATATAAAAAGAGAAAAATATAAAATAAGTAATTTAATAAAAATATTGTGTAATAAGATAATTTATTATAAATATCTTTATTTTACTTTATTTTATTTCATTTACAGTCTTGATACTGGAGATTCAAATACACAGTCAGATTTTGTGTTACATGTTTCTAACAATAATTCACTAATTCTCATCTCCCTTTCTTTCGCAACAAGGGTCCATGTATTGTCCATATATCAAAAATGGCTTAAATATGTTTTTAATTCTTTAAATTTGGTGTAAATTCGTTTTTGGTTCTCCAAATTTAAAAGTGATATTTTTAGTTCTTGTAATTTTAAAAAGCATATTTAGTTTTTTGTCCAAACACATTTAGTGAATTTGTCACACAAAACTCACTCAATAATGTCTTTGTTAGTGAAAACATCACATTAAACTCAACTGATGCTGCACAACTAATGCAACCTGCCTATCAATGAAATTGTAGTGATCCTCAAGGACTAAAATAATTTTTTTTTTCAAATTAGAGGAACTAAAAAAATCACTTTTAAATTTGAGGAACTAAAAATAGATTTATCCCAAATTTGAGAAACCAAAAACATATTTAAGTCATCTAAGAATGAAAATTTATCACTGCAAATGATATGGTAAGGGCAATCTCAGCATATATAGCTCGCCTCCCCCCTCTCCTCTTCACCCACTCTATGTGGTTCAAAAAGTTCAAATTCAAATGACATAATAATATATCTTTTTTTTTTTTTTTGGGTTTTCACATGTATTCTTTTTGGAGACAATCATGTTTAAGAAAATCATACAATTGTTAATTTCTTTATAATGGATATTCAAACTTTAGTTCACTGTATTGTGAAAGAGCAATCCTTTTTGCTAAGCCCAACTCTTATTGGTAATATATCAAATCTTTATATGAAGGGAAATTATGAAGTGAAAACTATGCTACCTTTGGCCGTTACATCCTTTCCAAAATATTCTACTCCAAAAGAAGTAGGTACAAGCAGCGGCAATCTTTATAGCTTTCAACCTTAATGATTTTCCAAGATGCTAAGTTAAATGACACATTAAATAATCTTCCCGTAACTACTAAGTGGAAAAACTAAAGAGACTTATTGTTATTGATGCAGCCGACCACAACTATATAATCAAAAACCTTTATTTTTATATATTTTAAAAGTATATATTATGCTAATTTTGATGTATATTAATAGAATATTAAACAATTTTAAATTAATATAATATTATATGATAAGATTTTTTAATTCAATAGTAAATTTTGAGACAGCTTATCAAATAAAAATGAGAAATGATACTTGTGTAACAAATTTTACACCCAAAAAAGAGAAAGACAGAAAAGAGAGAGAAGTATGAAATATAATAAATGATATGATGGAGAAAGATAGACACAAAAAATGATGTTGTATAAATTGTTATATGTGTATCATATCTCAATAAAAAATATTAAATAATGTAATAATTGATATAATTTGTAGCGATGTAATTTTGATCATTCTTCTAAGAAAATTCACTACATGGAGTATTGTTATAGCACACAAAACTAATTGGCAGAGAAAAGAAAAATAAAATAAATGCAATAATGCAATTATGGAGTATTGTTATAGCACACAAAATTCACTGATTGTTGGATGTTCAAAAGATCGTATTTTCAATATTTCCACCTAAGAGCAAAACGGCAATTGTACCTTGCCACATTCTAGGCTACCAATTCTGCACGGCCCGTAAATTTAAAATTTTAAATAAAAATAATGCCTTTTAACTTACATTAATTTTCTCAAGTGAATAAATAAAAATACTTCAAAAATATGATCTTTAACATGTATCAAATATTCATTCACCCATGCTGTAACATAAAATGCGTCCAATGTGTAAAAGTTTAGACTTGGCTTCAAATTGACTAGGAAATCTCCGTTTTCCCAAACGTATAGAGAAGGAAATATGTGCGTTGGTAGAAATTATTAAATAGTTTAGAACCATCAAGTATTTATAGTCTCAATCATTGTGTATATAATACATTTAAATTTTACAATTTATGAGAAAAAATTAATTACACTTGATTATATATTATGTAAAGATTAATTGAGACTATAGTAGTCCAGAACCATTTAATAATTTCTAATGCGTTGGAAGGCAAACAAAGAGTTGACCGAGGAATTTATGTGCAGCTTACTCTTCCTTAGTTTATGTATTCATTCATTTTGATGGTTTGGTCCACGAGTTAATCCCAACTTGCATTCATTTTGAGCTTTTTCATTTGACAGGCTTCCGACTTGGTAGGTCTTTTTTTTTTCTCTTCGCACTTCCTTTTTTTTTCATTCTGAAAATTAATTTCTAAAATGTATTTTTATATTTTGGAAACTTATTTTCAGAAGATAAAAAAAAAGCGAGAAGTGCAAATAGAATGGGCCTATGAGATCTAGCGATAATTATACTTTTTGAACCATTTAGGATTCGTTTGTAGCCAGGATAACTAAAATAAGATAAGACATGAGAGTAGGTTAAAAACAAGATTGGATAAGAGCAGGATAAGCTATAATCTTATCTAATGTTTGGTGTACATCAGATAATGATAAAATAAAATATAAATTATGTTCAAATGACAAAATTACTATTTTATAAAATTACATATAATTTTTAAAAGTAACGTTTAATTTAATTTTTTATTTTTTTACAAAAAAATTACAATTTTAACTAAACTATACAATATTATATTTTTATTTATGTAGTTACTTTTCTTAAAATTTTAAAAAAATTATATAAGATTTTTAAAATTATAATTATTATTCAAATAATTTTATTTAAAAATATTTGAATAGTAATTAATTATTATTGAATATTTTAATTAATAATATACTTTAAATTTACATGTCAAAATTATCATTATATTATATATATATATATATATATATATATATATTATATTTATTATATATTTTTTGTTATATATATATGTGTGTGTGTGTGTAAAGAGAGTTTATCCAATTCTATTGCTTCCTAACCCAGTTTCTCCCTTAAGATAAGAAATATACTAGAACAACAGGATATGATAACATTATCATATCCTACTGGTACAGCAAACAATGGATTACTATAAGATAGGATAGGGCTACCAAACGGGTCTTTAAGGGCTGTTTAGTTTGAAAAAATGTTTTTATTTTATTTTTAGTTAAAAATATCACTTTATTTTCACTTAATTTTGTGTTTTAAAAATTTATACAAGAAACAATTAAAACAATTTATTATTATTATTTTATTATTTTGTATACAAACTTTTAAAAATAAAAAATAAATTTAAAATAAGATAATATTTTTGTAATTAAAATTAAAAAATAATATATATATTTTTCTCTGTGCATGGTTTTGGTAATCTTAGTCTAAGACAGTGTGATAGTAGGATTCATGAGCCCAACTTGAGCCCAAAATCTTGCGAGTTCGACAATGGGTTCCATTCCATAGGCGGCTAAATGGGCCCAACTCGCAAAAATCATATTGAGACTAAGTAATTGAAAGGAGAAAAAAAAAAAAAACCCGAAAAGGATGCGTATATAAAAAGCGAGTTTCCCTCGGCTCCGGACCCTCGTTGCTGTTCCCTCTTCGTAGCCGCAATTACTCTCCCTTAACGAAGAGGTAGCAGCAGCCGACACAAGCGCCAGCAACCGCACTCAACGTTCTTCCTTCCTTTTCAAAACGCCGTCGTTTTGCGACCGCTGCTATATATAGCATAGCATCGGTGCTTCGAACCTCCTTTTTCTGTAAGCGTTCTCCGTTTAGTTTACATTTGCGTTTTGTTTGATCACGGCGCTTATGTTGTGATTATTAGCTTGTTCTAAGCGCTGTTGTTTATGCTTTGCGAATTCTCTTTGTTTTGTAGCATGTTTGCGTAGGTGTGTTAGGGTTTCTGTTTGGGGTTTTAAGAGAGCATGGAAGGGTTCAGGTAAGAGACAAGGAAGAATTTCCTGAGATGGAGAATGGTGATTTCAGTGATTTGCAGTTAATTCATCACATCAGAGGAGTCCTTGTTGCAGTCACGACGGTAAGCCGTTCTAGAAACTGTGACAAGTTTTGTTCAATTCGATGTTTATCTCTCTCTTTTCAAGGGAAATAAAAGTTGGATCATTTGGCTCAGGGTGATAGAGAGAATTACGATGAGCTCGTTGGTTATTTGCACCCAAAAAAGAATCTCAATCCTGATGAAGTTGCTATACTCGTGGTAGGTTCTTTATTTAAAGTTCATAACAATGTGAAATGTTGTTACGTCATTTTCTTGGGCGCCAACCATGTGTCATTATGTTATGTTATATGGTTCCAGACAACTTTGAAGGCGCTATCGGGAGCTGCGTCCTACATAGATTCTGTACATCACGAAGCCCTTCTTTTTGCTGTAAGATTTTTTTTACCGCTGTTCTTTGTGACGTGTTTGGGACTTCGAATTTATTCCTCTATGTGAGATAATTTATGGACATGATTGATTTTGATAAAATTGTTTGTCCAGGTTTCGAGAATGAGCTTGTGGAATTATGGAACTGTTGTTATGGATGCGCTGCTGGAACTCATCATATCTTTGGTACATTTTTTATTTTGCGTCGCCCGTGGATATTTGTAATTATAGAGCCATTTGTGAATTTTTATTAAGTTTGCTGCCAATGTGTTTTGCTGCAGGCTGCTTCCAATGGGAAATACATTGATTGGTGTTTGGAGATGCTTGTGAAACATTTTGTGCCCCCTTTTTACCTCTTAGATTCTCTGAAACAGGAGAATGGAATTGACAGGAAAAATAAAGTTCTGTCTCGGGTGCATGCAGCTTTGAAAGAGATAGCTGATTTGGTGCCTCTTTCACCCTTGCGACTATCTCCAATCATTGTCCAGAAAATGCCCAGTGTCTTCAGTAAGGAATCTGTGAGTACAATCGATTTTCTCTAGATACTACTTATAACGTGTTTGGTACCAGAGTGGGGATGTGGTTTTTTCACATCAAGTGGGAAGCAAATAATTTTAGCTTTCACGTTTTTAAGGAGAGAATTGATGTGCTTTCTCTCTTTAAAACAATAATCGAAACATGTTATTACTGAGTTTGTTGTGTATTATGTGATGGTGTATCAATTAGCTTGATGCCAATTGTCATTATACATTTTTTGCTTGTCAATTTTACATTCAGTATGTGAACTGTTCAGTATTTCCACTTTTTTTGGGTATATGGCTAATGTGGGGGCATTGTTTACTTTTGCATTATGAATTATGTAGTATATGACAAAGTTTAGTGATCATTTTCTTTTTTTTACTTTTTAGTATGCATTTTGATTTCAAAACAGTATGTAGAAACATATTATTTTGTTGATATGGAGAGAGCTGCTATTCAAAGAGAAATTACTTTTTAACTGTTATCTTTCCATCAGAGTTCACCTTTTTGTTTGCTTGTAGGAGATTGTCATGTATGTCGAGAATATGTTAAGACTGGAGAGTGGTGCAATTGGAGAAATTGTCGGTTCTACAATGCTGCCTGCTCTTGTGGATAGGTTGCTAGAGTTGGATGTAAGTTTGTTAATCCTCCCTTGAACTTTTGTCAAAGAAAATTGGGTCATTTGGCCATTAATATAGTTTTATTAACCTGCTTGTAGGTGGAAATTGGATGGGATGGGATGTTGCAAGAAGATGCCAAAGGCATATTTGAAATGGAGTTAGAAGATGTTACTGAATTTGCAGATGAGGATGAGAATTGTGATAGTATGGTATGCTTCTTATTATTTATTTAAAGTTCTTGTTGTGGTCTAATGATGAAACGGTACTTTGAAAATTAAATGATGCTCCATTGAATTGAAGATAAAAGTTATTTAAGTCCATCTGAGCTGAGTTTACTTGGTCAGCTCAAAAATAAAGCCAATTTAATTAGTTTTGCTCAAAGGAGAAAAATCTTTAATATCTGTCCTTAGCTCTGAATTGCTTGTCTGATTTATGTTCATTTATACCTTTATATGTGATTATGTGTGTTGTGAAGTTGTTTAATCTTTGCTACTTCTTGTGACACATTGTTTCCTGAAATGATTATTGCATAGTTGTCAGAACAGGACATGCTGGTCTAACTGTTTCAACTAGGAACCGGTCACTAGACCGGTTCAATCAATCCTCAAAACTTGCCTGGCATAGAACTGGTGTAAAATCGGTTCCTTGAAAAAAAAAAGTTTTTCTTTTAGTTAAAAAACTCAATATTATGATGTTTGGTACAATTCTAGCCCAACATTATGATGATTGATAATTATATCAATTATATTTACTCAGTTTCTAACTGTAGTTGTTCATGGATATTATTATGTGTTGTTGAATTTAAATGTTATGACATTTGATTTAGTTTCATGTTTAATTTGAATATTATATGTTATGAGTTATGACATTTACAAATGAAGATTAATTTTTAATATTATGAAATCATGAATATTTTATTATTTTTGTATAATATTACTTGACATATTATATTATAAACTAAAATATTTAATCATTACTGGTTCAACCTCGTTTCAATCACGGTTAGACCATTGATTGTGGTCATTGTAAACAACCTTGGATAAATGTTAAAGCTTGAGTGTGGTTGTTATAATGAATGGTCTCATATTTCCGTAATCTTCAAATGTCCATTTGAGGATGAGTTGCAAGAAAATTTCCCGAGGCCTGGAGAGTGCGGGTAGGGATGTTGTGAGTATGAGGCCTAATCACTACTTTGTGTTGCACAATTTGCAATTAAAATACCAGCTTGTATTAGTTGTAGAAACTTAGCTCTTGCAATTCCATTATTTTTCCAAGGGAAGCACTTGCTAAAGGAGCCGGCAGTGGAAGAGATGTGAAGCTGTGGATGATTTTGTCTGTGGTCGACTTTTGCTATGTAAATTATAACAAAGTGTCATGTCCTTCACTTTTGTTCTTATCTTTAAGCTTTATCAATATATGGCAGTAGCCCAGAAAGTGGACATTAATGTGCCTGTAAATTTGGCATTCCAATGTACCTATTACAGTTCAATTAGTTACATCTTTATTGGTTTATCTGTCACGTAATCATGCTCCTATTTTCTCATTTGCATCTAGCAGCATTTACTTAGCAAGAGGGGGACATAGATGAGAAGGAAAAGTTGGCCGATCTGAGTTTAGTTGGAATACAAGTCTTGGTCAAACATAGATTGGTGCATTGGTATTGTGTCAGAGCATATTAAGTTTACAAGGCTGTGGAAGTAGCCATTTGCCCTGTCAACATACAAAGGGCCTTATTGTGGTATTTGCCTATTTCAGGCTAGCTTGCCAAGCTGAGTTGTACTTAGGCTTGGCTTTATCAAGCCATGGTTGAGGTTGAGCTGCGTTGTGAAGTGGAAAAACTTCATACATTGAGTTCAGGTACTTAATTGTTTGTTCACATGTCATATGCTGATCAGGAAGTTAGCATGTGTTTTTACATTGATAAGTATTATGCAAACATTCTAGATATGTCCTGCTAATGTCATAATTGCAAGAATTTTTGCTGTCAAAATTGATGACTAAACATGTTTTAATCCATATGATGTTGGAGGTATTATATTGTCATGTAGATGTCTGGGATCTTTGTGATTTATTGAGCTTTACATTTTTTGTGAATCTTTACACCAGTAACCTTTTCCACTTTTCCTTCTTAGCAGGGAGTGGGTACATTAGTTGTCCTTAACCTGTATATGCTGTCTTGTAGAATCAATACCTTGACTGAATTTGCCAGTTGAGTTCAGTTGGTAAATTATTTCCTTGTGACCTTGTGTCAGTCCATCAATGGAGCCAGATGTCTCCTAAGTTAATTCTGGTGACTGGTGTGTTTTCTCGATCTGTAGTCAAAGGTGCCTGCCTTACTAAAAAGAGATGTTGATATTAAAAAAGATGGAAAATATTTAACTATATTGCATTAGTTTGCCAAGTGCTAGTGCCAAGTGTGCCTTTGGGTTGAGCCTACCTATGGCATTGAGTACTTGTTGCCCACCCATTTACATTGAAGAAGAAAATTATTGTAACAAATTCAATGGCTGAAAGTGTCCATGCATTATGCTTGCATTTGCATGTTGGTGTGGCAAACAAATAGTGACTGAAATTGTCTGTGTCATGGTGGTATTGTATATGACCAAGTCAAATTGAAGGACACTAGCATATGTTTAAGTTATATGGCAAAAGCAAATAGAAGTCATAAGCAAAGATGGAAGAATGGACATCAATAACAGAGCACATGTGGTTTTTCCAGTCAAATCCAACTAACAGAATTAAACCGAAGCAGAAAGATGCTAACTTAACTGTGTAGCTGGCTGAAACAGAAATTAATAAGCAAATAAACGACATAATATATAGAACAGAAGAAAGCAGACTGAAAATAGAGCATGTGGTTTTACTGTTGGTCCAAGTACAATGGAAAAAAAATCAATAGAAAAAGATTGGTTGAAGGGGCAGAGAAACTGCCAAAACACACAGAAGAGCAAAGTATTTAATATATTATATAGATGCACGGCAGTGGCTCTCTTTTTGTTTCTCTTACATAACTTAATCTACCTGTACACTCCTTGTTGCTACCGTCTTTTATACTGAAACCTGAGGACTTTTATGGGCTGGGCTTTGTCAAGTCCACGAGCTTGCATGGAGCTCCTTAACTCTGAGGAAAGCAGCCTCAAGCTGCCAGAGGTGCACCTTATACTCAACCTCTTCTCTTGCCTTTTGTTGGACTCTTATGTGCATCTTGTGCCTACTTTTAACTCAACTGATGTCACAACTGCCTGAATCCAGAAGCAGCAACACCTGTAAGGAGTAATATTTGCCCTGGGGTGGTGGAGTGTGAAATAATCTGTTTAGATTTTCCTTTTACATAATTGAATTGTTTGGATAGCATTGTACGGATTTGTGAGAGCCCAGTTCTTTGATTTCTCATCAACTGTGATCACTTGAGATTTACTCTCTTGGTTTAAGGTGCAACCTGCACTTTGTGAAGCATGATCCTAAAAGGAAGGTTAAACCTCTAGATAGATTGATTGGTAATTTGAGACTTTGCAGGTGGTCTATTGCTTTCTAACTGGCTGTGCAGTGTACACCTTTTTGCAAGTGTTTTGATTATTTTTCTTTGCAAAATAATATTTAGTAGCAAGCTTCTTAATCATTAATATAACTAATTAACTGTTATATATTGGGTTGTTGCTTATCTCTGAGCAATATACGTTTATTCATTATGCAATTCAAGTTATTTGGTTCTTTAATATTTATCTAATAAAAGAATATGTTCTATATCTTGAGTCTACCGCTTAAATTTCCCATGACTATTATGTTATCTCATGATTTTTTGGTCCTCATTTTTCAGCCTCCATCAGAGTCGTTAAATAGGAAAAGTTTGCAAGGCAACTTGGTTGTTGAGAAATTAGATGGCCTAATAGTACTGGCTTTTTTGCACCTTGAATCCTGTCAAAGCAGTGACCGTTTGGCAGAGGTATTCCCATCTATAAAATTATACACATAGTTGCACACACAAGGGCACACAACATATTTAAACAGTGCATCAACTTTATTTCATAATATTCTTATTTGTTATGTGTTCATTAAATTCTTTGATTAGGTATTTGATGTTCTACTGGCATCATTTCAGAAAACTGTATTGAATGCATACAAGTCAAAATTTACCCAGGTACTGTTGTTTCCTTAATTATTACTGTTTCTAACTTGTGTGTTGTGTTCTCATTAGTGGCCTTTATTTGTTGCAGTTTGTGATGTTCTATGCATGTGCACTGGATCCTGAAGGATGTGGTGTGAAATTTGCCATGGTTCTTACAGATATGTTTGCTTGTGATGTTAATCCCCCTATTACTAGGTAATTTTTTATTTCGTTGTTGTGTTCAAAAATTAAAATTTACCTGATCCACCAGATTAAATGATGAACTATGTAGGTGGAATGGGCCTTATGTATGCAGCTGTGAAATTTGGCAGAATTGATTTTTACTGCCTTAATGTGTTCTTTTATTTTATGAAGTCTGTAACTTGGTAATCAATAATTGTCAAGCTACAGCGATGATGAACTGTGTCCTTGGTTAATGCCTCAACTAGCATGATAAACCACTCAGTAACTTTTAAATGTCCTGTTATATTGTTTGATGTGTCTACTGTATCAAAATGGTGGCCTTGGTAGCTCCAACTTAATTCTGTTGTAAAATGAGTTATGCTACACCTCATCTTGAAATGCTTTTTGATGACAAAAAACCTGGACTAAAATGAAAGCTGTCATGCAATGCATAAAATGATGTATATTCAAATATAACTTTTTTCTATAATCAGATACAAATGTAACTTATGACATTGGTAATTGTCTTCGTTCATTGCAGGATGAGTGCTGTTGCTTATCTTGCTAGTTATCTGTCTCGTGCAAAGTTCCTTTCAGCTGCATTGGTCACTAGTATCATACAAAGGTTTGGAAACATTTTGAACATCCACTGTCCATTTATGACCAAAGAAGTTTTTTTATTTTGTAATAAAATAAGCAAATTGTTATAAATTGATTTTATGATCTTTTGTTGAGATTTCAGTTTGGTAGATTGGTGCTATGCCTATTGCAAATTACATGATTTTGATATGAACCCACGAGCACATCAAGTTTTTTATTCTGGGTGCCAGGTGAGTCTTATCACATTTGGCCTTTTTAATTGTCGTTTTTTTTTGGGGGGGGAGGGGGGGTGGTTTATGGGGGAGTGCGCTGCAAATGTGATGCCATTTCATTAATTTTGACAAGGGAATGCAACTACTTTTATATTGATTGATTTTTCACTGACCAAGTCATCAATATATTTCATTGGTTTGGCAGTCTTAACCTGGTGGAAACACCTGTTATTTCTATGAACTGCAAAAATTGTCTCATGTTGTAGGCACTATTTTTTTTTTTCTTTTTCAGAATTTTGATTTTGTTCATTATGTTTTTCTGGTGTGAGCAGGCCATCATGTATATTCTGTGTTTTCGCATGAGATCTTTGATGGATATTCCTAGGCTTAAATTGCAGCTTCTTAATATGCCCATGGAGGCAATCTGGAAACATAAATTGAGTCCCTTGAAGGTAAGGAACTCTTTACGACGGTCACGATTTTTATAATAAACATGTTTAGTTGTAGGATTTCGTGTATAAAATGAGGAGACTATATTCATGTCCTCCTGATATTTGAGGGGGTGAAAACTGTACTGTGTGAACTTTTTTTCTTGCAACGTCGTGGTCCTTTATCTAAAACAAAACTTTGAAGATTGATATAAACTTTTCCACCAGGTGTGTTTGCCTACTGTAGTAGTGGAATTTCTTAGACAGGCAAAGGCTGCTCAACTTTTCATGGCGTCAGAGTCATTTGTTTTCAATGATATGCTCGAGTCTGATCTTTCCAAGGCTTTTGGCGGGATGGATAGACTTGACATGTTCTTCCCATTTGATCCATGTTTATTGAAGAGAAGCGAAAGGTTAGTATCATTCAACTGAATTTATCTGATTTGACCTTAACATGTTATCTAGTTAAATTTTATGTTTGTGTTGCTTTTGCTCTCCACTTCAACTGTCAATGTTGACTGTCTCCAGCTACATAAAGCCACATTTTGTTCGCTGGTCAAAAGTCAGAACTACATACGATGATGACGACAATGACGAAGTCAGTGATAGCGGCAGTGAAGTATCAGATGATGATTTTGTTGACAGGAACACAAAGGATATGATTGATGATGATATGATGGTGAGCGTTGAAGGTCTTGATTTCCCTGACTTGAATAAAATGTCTATCACGCCCAAAAAATCTTTTAAATATGGGTTTGAGACACAGTTGGAACAATGTATGCGAATGCCAGCAAGAATCAGACCTTCCACTAGTCCAGAGTCTCTGTGATACCTATACGCTTGTGATCTCTTTACATGATAGGAAATCTGTCGATTTTGCTGTGTTTATGCCAGGAACTAATCAACAGAGTGATGTCCTAAAAAATAGGGCGTTGATATTTGGGCTAATTGTATTTTGGGATTTGAGTCCTATAAAATGTGGTTACTTAAAGGAAAATGTGCGGAATTATACCCGTTGGTTGAAATAATTCTGCACAGTAGAGGAGCAGAGTCAAATACGTAATGTTCATATAGCATCATTTTTGTATTCACCTTAGTACTGTGAAGTAAGTAGGAGCAGCCAACTTTAAGATTCGTTCCCTGCTATCTTGTAATTATAATTCATGTTTAGGCTACTTGAAATACAGTAATTGTTGAGTTGGAGGACAAAAGAACTGTGCGTATAGTCTATATTATTTTCGTGCGTAAGCCTGTCTTCGCAACAACAAATGCGTTGTGTATAGTATTCGAATTAAATTTCTATTTGCGTTGAAGCTCTTGTATTTGAATGCATATGTGGTTATGTTTGGATTGATGAAAGGAAATAAAATGGAATGGAGTGAATTAGAATATAATAAAATAAAAGTTTGATTTTATTGTTTAGATATTTTATAATGGGATAATATATTAGTAGGTTTGTGAATTTTTAGGTAGTTTTTAATTAGGTTTTTATATTATAAAAATTTGTAATTGATTTTTTAATTTTTTATTTTGTCTAATTGGATCTCTGGCGTTAAATTGTTGTGAATATTTCATAAACTTGAACGGAGTATTTTTTAAATTTGGAGGACTAAAATCACATAATTAAAAATAGGTGTGAAATATTTATTGGTTTTTTTAATGATTAATTTTGTCGAAAAATTTGGCTATCCAATTTTAAGGACTTGTTTTCTCTCAATTATCTTTTTTTCATTTACAAGGATCAAATCCAAGACTTTACTGGACTAACATGTTAGTAAATAAAAAGTTAAACTATTGAGTAAGTTTTTGAACTTTTAGACAATTTTTAATTAGATTCTTGTATTATTTTTTTAATTAAGTCTTTAATTTTTTGAATTTTTTTAATTTGGTCCCTAGGGGAAACAACCAAACGAAAGTTTACCCCAGGGACTTAATTAATTTTTTTTTAAAATTAAGGACTCATTTACAAATTTTTATAATATAAGGACCTAATTAAAAATTGCCAAACACTTATCTTGGAAGAGCTATTACCTTCAAAACACTATTTTTATAAAAAAAAAATTTTATATGCATTTCAATGTCTTTTTTGTTTGAATTCAAAGTGTAAACTATTTTTTCCTGTAACTTTTTAAATGAGTAATAAAACTTCTCAAATAATACACAACAATATCTATGTGTGTGTGTATATATTTAAATTGTATAACCATACTAACAAATTAACTACAATAATATAATAAAATGTACCATCTAATAATTTAAATTTAAATTTAAATTCATTTTCTAAGAATATATTAAAAAAAAAAACTAGGAACTTCACAGGGGGCTAAAGTGAAGGCCTTATTACCCTTACCTCAAACACAACCTTAATATCAAGGATTAAAATAGTGATTTCATATTTTAGAGAGATAAAATAAAAAATAGTACACCAAAAAAAAGTATATTACATAGATTAAAACCAAAATTCACTTATTTTACGGAGACCAAAAACATGATTTCAATATTTAGAAGGATGTAAAGCAAAGAATTTTTTTACATGAATCAAGTTCAAAACTCCCTCATTTTATAGGGGTTGAAAACATATTTAAGACTTATTACTTTTAACTTTCTTGTATGTTTATGTAAAATATGGTTAAAGGGTAAATAATGATTGATTTGAAAATACAAACTAAATCAATATAGTATTAAATAATTTACCAAACTTGCCAATTAAAATATTTTATTAGTTATGTCTATGATTTTATATATATATATATATATATATATATATATATATATATATATATATATATATATATATATATATATATATATATATATATATATATAAGATGTAATCAATGCCTCTATTAATAAAATTAATACATAGTTGTGATATTATTTTATCACTATTACTCAATTTTGACAATTAATACTAAGTTATATATATATAAAGAGAGAGAGAGAGAGTGTGTGAGATATTCTAGAATCTTTTCGATTGCTCGTTTGAGAATTACGAACTTTAGTTATGAAGTTGAATCATTGTCTTTGTATTTGAGAAGAACTTCTAGATTCATAGGAAGGAAGCTTAATTGGACTGAATCAAAATTTTATTCTATGATTAATCATTATAAACATCAACAGCTTCAAATTGAATCAATTTATCCTAGATTTGGCAAATGGGTTGCCTGGCTCGACCCAACTCAGCCCACTGGGCAAAGAATGGATAGTAGGCCAAGCCAGCCCAAATTCGCCATGGGTGCATTTTTATGGCTGGCCTAGCCCTATAGGCCCATCAGGCCCATAGTTTTTTTTCCCCTTAAATTTATGTATATTTTACAAAAAAAATTTAAAATATAATACCGGGCCAAATAGGGCAAGTGCTTTTCAGGCTAATTTTTATAGGTCTAGTCTGGCTCGTCGGTCCCATCAGGTCGGGCCAAATTGACCCAATTTTTTTTGGGCCAAATTTTAATGGCCCAGTCTGGCTTGACCTGTTGGCCAACCAAGCCAATTTTACTAGTTTTTTCTCACAAATAAGTGCTTGGACAAAAAAATGTATAAGATTATAAAGTCATGTAAGACATGATATAATAATATATACAACAAAAGAGATGACTTCACTATACTCAATATATTAAAAAGTCATTAATTAAGTTGTGTCAATGTAATGTTATGTGAAACCGATGTCATCTATCTATCCTAATCTGGTGTCTCTCTACCAGTTATCAGAATACCATGTAATCTTATATGTGGTGAAGACAATAGTAAAAAACGCAAATTCGAAAATAACAAATCCTTAAAATTGATATAGAGTACAGACAATGGTGAATGTAGTATGTGATCTTTTTGTGATTGTGACTCTAGTAGTAATGAAATTGAAATCCTGTATTAATGAAAAACCATATTCACACTCCGATACGTCTCCAATATCAACTTTAAAATTCACGTGTAAATATACAAATACACC
Source organism: Spatholobus suberectus (assembly GCA_004329165.1). Lineage (NCBI taxonomy): Eukaryota > Viridiplantae > Streptophyta > Magnoliopsida > Fabales > Fabaceae > Spatholobus > Spatholobus suberectus. Next base: position 21,521,003 of record CM014733.1, read on the forward strand.
AAAGAGGGAAAGAAAATAGAAGAGGTGAGATTTAAAGAATACACACACATACACACACAAAAGACAAGCAAATTGTCGGGAGTCTCACCTTCTCTTGCCTTAAAATATCCATAATGTGTAAATATTAAATATATAAAAACAGGTTCCATACTCTTACTAGCTACATATACATGGAGACCAACAAAACCACAAAATTTAGGATAGAGAAATGCTAGCAACACTCTTTTGACACTATTTGAACATATTTTTTTTCTATGGTTAAATTTATTGAAAATCACAAAATTTTATGAGTTTTACATTTATTAATGATTCTCTCTCATAATTTGTGATTTTAATAAATTTCAATCAATGAAAAAGAGTGCTCAAAACGTGTATTAAAGAACATGTTACTAACACTCTTCTTTAGGGTAAATATTTAGAGTACTCTTAAAAAATCAAACAACAACATTAATGCAAAATCGATTAGAAATATTATATAGTCGAAAGTGTATTGCTGTTGTTTAGCTAATGAAGAACATATGTTATCTTAACCCAGTCATTCAGTCAACAATAAACTAGTAAAAAGGAAACCAAACAGCCATGTATGCAGCTTTCATGTAAAATATGTAGTTCACCCACCCCCAAACTCTGGGGGCTGGGTGGTTTACAAGGAAGGGGAAAAAGTGAATAAGAAAATTGACAGTTACAAGATCTATTCATTAGCAACTGACTCCACCTAGAGTTAGTTGAGACTGCAGCCTTGAAATGAGGCTTGGAAGGGAAAACAAAACAGAATTGAAGAATTTGAAGGCTGATATGCTGCTGAGTATCTCACTGAAGTCATGGAAATTTAGGTAATTGTTGCATGCCTGAGACAAGTGGGACAAGTTTGTAACTGAGAATGTGCTCAGATTTTGGAAGAACATATACAGTGTCATTATGATACCCAGATAACACAAAACTCTGAGCATCCGCGAGCGAGTATTTGACTTCTTGCAGTAATTGTGTTTGGTTTGAAATTCTAATATAATACGTGAAGGGATCTCCCACGATGGCATAAGGGGGGCATTCAAAGCTCACAATCAATGGAGGTAACTCCAAGTTCACATCTGGCAGCTTTTGTTTAGTCACAACCCAAGACAATGTTGAAGTAGATGCAGATTGCTCTTCAACCCCAAGGTCTCTCCTCCATCTCAAACACACAGTTCCTAGTTTGAGCTTGGAAATGTTCGTATTGGAACTGACTGAGAATAACTTCTTGAACTCTTCCCCAGGAACAAGAAGTGAGGGATTTGAAAGCTCCTCACTTCCATGTTGAATAGAACACGTCTTTTCAGCATCATCCTCTAATTCTATGGAAATGGACTTTAACCTTAATGGCAACTCAGTGCAGTTCTTTGCACTAACAATGAGCACATTTTTTTGATTCAAGGGCAGTGATTCTGACTGATCAGACTCTGAGACTTGCTTGCTCTTAGAGAGTAACAATGGGTCTCGTCTGAATGGCATCAAATAATGATGATTAAGAACAATAGCAGCGTGCCCTTCAATTTGCAAATTCTTGTGAACGTGGACAGTCTGTGCATTTAATTCATTACTATATGGAGTATAACCCAAAGATACATAAAGCATAATAGGTTTAGGTCGGTGCCACTTGATTTCTAATTTGCATGACCAGGAATCTCCATTTTTAAGAATGGGAACGGAAATTAATCCAAATGATTGCTGTATTTTCTTTATTTGTCAGAATCTAATTGAGAATCATCTTCTCCTTCTGGTCCAGATATACCAAGCAGCTGGACATGATGACTATCCATAGCGTATGGCTCAGAGTCTCTTGGACTAAACAAGCCACCCCCCTTCACATCCACAAGATTGATCTTTAATTCACCTGAGTAGACTTCATGGCCTTTGGAGACCAATGTTACAGGTACCAAGAAAATTTCTCCCACCAACGCAGGACCAGAGGCACCAAGATGCAAATCTACCTGTGGGTCTGGCTCTTCCACTTGGGTCGACTTCTGACCAGATAACACAAGAATTGGATCTTTTATTGGAACAGTTTGTACACGATCCTCCAATGTCCAAAGAGGTAAACTATCCATTGAAGCAGGGCTTTCAGCTCTGCAGCAGATTGTCAGGTGTGATCCAATTTTCGCAACAACAGATAAGCATTCAAGTTTTCCACTTTGATCTGGAAAATCATATCATGAACCCAAATCAAAATCGACATAATATAGCTACAGTGAAAGCAAAACTTCCAATGGTCATAGATATGTATGTGTCATGGTGGAAATTAAAGAAGTTAGGCATAAACCACACTATAGAACCAAGGATAATGGACAGATATTGTTGAAAGAGTAGTCTGATAAATCCATACCAATTTTGAAAGACATATAGCAGCATTTGCATGATTTATAAATGAAAAATCATCCCATTGTTAGCGACAAAGAGCATCATAAACAACAGAAATTAAGGATCACAAGATATTGGGTTAGGGGGTATCAGATAATATAGAATGTTTAAAATGTACCGTGCCTAGGTTATTTGCTTAGAGAAACATTTGAAGGTGCATTGAATGAACTTGACAGCTAAATAGGAAAGCAAAGTTTGACAAGAGTATCTGACTTACCGGTTTGAATGTCATAGGTCAACCTTAGCCATTTGTTTGATTTGAGTGAAAGAGAATGTGCTGTCTCTGTTCGATGCTGTTGAATGCCATTACTAACTTCTACAGATTGAGGTTTTTGGGCATTTCAATGAAGAAATTACATTTGGATTGGTTGAACTGGATTTCTAATCGATCAATCTCAACAGTAAGGGGTAAGTGCGAAAGAAGTGATACTGTAATCAAAGTTGATGCCCCAGGCTTGACTCTCTGTTCATGGAAAGCAACTGATGCAAGCATCACCAACCTAAGAGGACTGACAAGATCAACCTCAAGCTGAAGGGATTCATCTCCCGTGATCTTGAGATTACTGGGGTGTTCATTTGTTGCCAATCCTGAAGCTCCACTGACAAGCTCAAAAACCTCATTGTATACAATTTCTCTTTGTAGTAGATTTGCAGGACCAGCTGGACCAGTGTCTCTCCTAACACCAGTATCAGATGATATTGGCAGAGCAGCCATTTCAAGGGAATACTCCACAAAATCTTTAATAGTACCATTTTTCCTAGAGCATTCTCGCAAGTAACCCAACACATCCCATAATAATGTTACCCATCCCTCTTTTCTGTATAGGCTAGCTATACTATCAAAAATCTGTTTTGCATTACTAATATCGCCTTCAGCAAATATTCTCTGGCCATCTGGAACCCACAAAAAGAGCTCATCCTCTGAATTTTAATACTGTTGTAGGATTCATAAGCTTTTTAAGAAGAGCAATAATTTCAAGTGAATCTCGGAACCTTTTTCCTTCAGAAACGGCATAGCAGATGTATTCTTCATCAGTGAGACTGCAAATCCAAATGAAAACAAAATTTAAAGATGATAGATATCGAAATATGAACTTATTTACCACTCAATTAAGACTTACGGTAGCATATCAACATTATCTCCCTGCTCAAGTAATCGACCAAACTGACCCACATACACTGAAGGAACTACTGAATCAGCAACACTATCAATCTCATTGGAAGTTTCTGACATTGAGATTGCAAGTTCCAGTGCTGATCTCTTCTCACTCAAGTAGTGAGCTGCTAACTGTTTCACAGAGATGAATGCAATTACCCATGGAAGTTTATAAAAGAAACGTGTGAACTGATTCACAAAACAACTTTGCATGTGCAAACAGATAAAGACAAATTATTAGATTCTGATAGATACACACACAAGCATGTTGCCAACATGTAAATATGTGAGGGCACATGTTGCCAGTGCAGGAAAAGACACAGCACAGTATCACATTACAAGTTATGAATGGTACTAAACTACTGATTTGAAGGTTGATAAGTGTGAATAAAGCCAAATGTAATAACAATTCCCAATATAAATTATGAAAAAAAATAAAGATAAATGGTGAAGACAAGGCTAATAGCAAAGACAGACAGAAATGAACTTGATGTAGATTGTGGGATGGGGAGGCAGAGGAAAAACAAGAAAGAAATTAAAGGGAAAAGGGAGGGGTAAAATGGAATTTTCCTTCTCTTGTTTTGATGTTTAAATTGAACAATGGATAGAAAACGTGGAGTTAAAAAAAGATTAATTATAGTCCATTTTATTAGTTTATCTTTTTTAATTAACATATGAAGTTATATATTACAATGAAATTTAGAAATATAAAAACC